>JAZGTK010001543.1:0-38640 GCA_036877625.1 Ambastaia sidthimunki | reverse complement strand
TTGTACGGGACAGAACAACTAAAGGACCAGGACCAATCCTTTGATTGACATACCACTAGAGATGATCACGCCCCACAGTATAGTCCCACCTCTGACGCTGATTAACAGGTTTCGGTGTAATGCCTCGGAAATTCAAATGCAAAATGAATTTGGCAGCTACATACGTGACGCAGAGAAAGTAAAAAGGCTAATCTGGAAATTGAGATTGCTATTTAAATATGACAGGGTCGTTACTTGTAAGTCATAGCAAATACAGATGCAAATAGACTTTGCATTTCCATTTGAAATTTGGCAGTCACTGTGCGCATGCGAAAACGCAAACGATAATGAAATATTTGCATTTGCATTTGGATTATGGCACAATTTATGCGTCCACATATGTAAAAAGCAATTGCAAATACAATTTGCAATTCCTTTTGAAAATTGTCCGGAAAATCACTCCATAGACCACTGTGGGTTTTTTTTCTTTAATGGAAGGGTACCATCAATTTTATCCACGTGTGTATGTATTTTAGACATGGAGTCAATTTCTCCTTCTGATGGGCTACTAATTCTGTCTTGTGCAGGCAGTGTTGCAGATGGGTAGCCTGTGGAGGAGATGGCACACTGTTTGGGTGAATGTAGGAGGATTGCGTGCAGGTGTTTTTGTGCTAAAACGTACAGGGCTTGTTTTTGGTACCTCTCCTGAAGACATGATGAAGCCTCATGAAGCAACAGAATCACAAAAAGAATGAGAGCTGAAAATAATTTTAGAAAATGTATGTGGTAAAATGTAATGCAGATTTCTCATGTTCATCATTATGTTAAGCAATCTAATGTTAAGTGAGGCCTTTTAAAAATTTGATTTTTCAAATTTGATTTCAAATGAACATACAAACTTAAGATAAATAAATCAATACGTGTGATTTGTCTTTTTCCTAAAACAATAGTTATGAAGTTCATTGTTGGCACTGTCATTTCTGGTTCACTCTTCATGATTGTTGCAGTAAAGTTCCCTTTTTAATTGTTCAAATGGTAAATAAACGATTTGAACAGTGCATTTCTTTTCTCTAGTATGATTGTTGTACAGTAGGTGGTGAGGATCTGTGATATTAAATATTATTAAAATCATATACAGTTGGTGGAATGACTGTTCAGACTTGGGTAAGTGCTGTACAATCAGGGTTATGTGTTCCTTAAGGGTGTAACACAGAGGGCTTGGCCATGTGTCCACCAAAGTGTTTTTTCCTGTGGCAAACATATTTTTCCAATAGTTTGCGATGGGAGTGCTGCAATTTTAAAAACGCCAGGAGCTGGCGTGGCACTAAGCGCTTTTTTGCACTGGGTGCTCTGCATTTTATTTCAGCTTTGGGTAAAATGCTGCGTCAGTGTCACTTTGTACCCAGCCGTCCAGTCACAGTCCGGAGGGGCAGGACAAATACCACACCAACCAATCGTCACATTCTACTTGTGCAACAACTGGTTGGTGGATATTCAGTATCATTGCAACCAGAGCATTGCGGCTGAAACTGCTGTCAAGTGCCAACAGCTGGCATTTTCAGACAAGCGGTCAGCATTTTCAGCTGATGATGTAATTAAGTTTTTTACGTCATGGGACAAACTATGTCTGTTAACAAGGCAGTTGTGGCCTACTGATTAGTGAGTCGGGCTTGTAATCAGTAGGTTGCTGGTTCGATGCCAGCGCCAGCAGGTAGCAACTTAAGTGCCCTTGAGCAAGGCACCTAACCCCGATTGCTCCCCGGGCGCTGCAGTGATAGCTGCCCACTGCTCTGGGTGTGTGTGTGTGTTCATGACTTGCAGTGTGTGTTCACTTCTCACCAGTGATGGGTTAAATGCAGAGGTCACATTTCGGGTATGGGTTACCATATCTGACAAAAACATGTCACTATCACTTTTTACTTTCAAACTGCACTTTTCAAATCAAAGTTGCTGTTTGGACCAAGGTGTTCTGTGGGCGGACATTATGCAAATTCAATTTGTTCAATGTTACATTGCTTCAAAGCAGCTTTACACATAATACTGAGATATTACATACATAATACACATAATGCTGAAAACCCAGAAAGCAGAAAAATGATCAAACATTTGAATTATCAAACACAATACATGGTATTGTTGCAAATAGTATGACTGAACCAATAAAAATTAAAACACGTGGACCATTTTAAAAAATGGACAATGCATTAGAAATACCATCATTATGTGCGAAGGCTCGTACCTCTCTCAGTGATCTATGAGGGTAATGTATTCGGACTGCCAACTGAAACAGTATGTAGTTTTGAGACTGTGACATCTAGTCAGTAAGTATTATATTATGCAAAATATGCTGTTCCAGCTTACATTGAGATGGCACATAAAGAAATAACATCTTATGGGACAAGAATATGGGGGATTTGCAATAACACCATAAAATACACAAAATATACACAGTACAAATGTCTGAACATTACACAATGTAAGAGTCTTAAAGCCTCTACTGTTTTTTTGTCTTGTTTCTTTTTCATTCTATGATTATATTGCTATATTCGCTAGGATTAATAATAATACATTTACAAAACCCTAAGCTAAAATACCAATAAGCAAGCCAACAGGGCGACAGTGGCAAGGAACCAAAACTCCAATGATGTATAGATGGAGAAAAAACCTTGGGAGAAATCAGGCTCAGCCGGATGGTCCAGTTCTCCTCTGGCATGTTAAAGTTGCAATTTGCAACTTTCCTGATATAAACGATGATTAATATTATTATTAATCATAAAGAGTGCTGGTAATAGCGTAATAGTGATTTATAGTTACGTTGATTTAAAACTGTTTTGTTTAATTTAAAGTTTATACAATTTTTGATAGGCAGTATAGACAGAACAAGGTTAATGTGGCCATGCTAGTTTGTTCTTGTAAGAACTCTGGCTGCTACATTTTGAACTAGCTGGAGTTTTTTTATTAAACCTGCAGGGTAACCACCTAGTAAGGCATTGTAACATTATCAACGCTTGATGTCATAAATGCAGGAATTAATTTTTCGGTGTTAGAAAAGAGCATGTTTCGTAGTTTTGATATTTTTAAGGTGAAAAAATGCAGTTTTACAAATATTGGAAATGTGTTTTTCAAAAGACAAATTGCTATCGCAAAGGACACCCAGATTCTTAGCTGATGTAACAGGCTTTATAGAGCATCCATCAAGGCTAAGACAATATTCTAAGTTGTTCTGTGTTTAGAAGAAACTTCTATTTTGTCTAAATGTAGTAATAGAAAGTTCCTAGTCATCCAAGTTTTAATATTGACTAATCATTCTGTTAGTTTAGTGAAGTTCGGCCTCAAAAAGATGTACAGCTAAGTATTATCAGCATAACAATTAAAACTAACTCCATGTCTCTTATAATTGCTCTCAGAGGTAGCATGTACAGGGTGAAAAGTAGTTCCTGTAGCTCAACTGGTAGAGCATTGCATTAGCAGTGCAAAGGTTGTGGGTTCGATCCCGGGGAACACAAGTACTGATAAAAATGTATACCTTGAATTCACTGTAAGACGCTTTGGATAAAAGCGTCTGCCAAATGGATAAATGTAAATGTCCAAATGCCCAAACACTGAGCCCTGTGGCACTCCATACTGACCTTGTGATCGATGTAACACCTTACAGCAATAAACTGGAATCAGTCAGATAAATATGATTTAAACCATGCCACTGCAGTTACATTTGTCAACATAATATTCAAGCCTGATTAACAGAATGCTGTGATCAATAGTGTCAAGTGCTGCATGAAGGTCAAGTAGAACTGTAAGAGAGATGCAGAGCAAATCATTTATCACTTTGACAAAAGCAGTCTCTGTACTATGATATGGTCTGAATCCTGACTGGAACATCTGTGAAGACACCACTTCAAGTATTTCTCAAAAAAAGGTAAATTTTAAATGGGCCTGTAATTTACTAGTTCACTGGTATCAAGTTTTTTTATACATACATACATACATACATACATATATATTTATTAAATAAGAGATACTGTGTAACATGTCTAGGATTGTTACTGCAGGACTATATCTCAGGCATTTGCTCTGGTCCTGAAAAAGTAATTTTTGATAAAGATAAAGGATTTGTAACTTTGTAAACGATCTGCAAACAGCTATATTTCACACTAAAGACGAGGTAAAATAAAGCTTAACAGGTGCTCTTTAAGGAGTAAAATCTCTTCAAGAAGCTTATTTTACTATCAGTGTAGGTTATAAAAGAGAGATTTTTTTATGTACTTTGTTTTGCTCTTGTTTTTTTTGTCTGTGTATTGCAAGTTATAGATGGAGCAAAGGCCATCTCAATTTATCTGTTTTTCTGAAGACTTTTAGATACACTCAGTCAACCAGTGCAGAACAGAATAAATGTGCTCCATATATGAATATTATGGGAATATGTGAATAGTTTCTGTCACTCACTCAACATTTGTTGTCTTATGATTTATCACTTCTTTGTTTTCCTCACATTGTAAGTCGCTTTGAATAAAAGTGTCTGCTAAATGTCTAAATGTAAACGTTGTGTCTATGACATGACATTAGAGGTCTGTCTTTGAGAGCCTATCATCTGTGACTTATAAAAATTGGTGAACAAAATTTGCATGCCCATCTCCACCCCACACATACGGGTATAAAGGGAGATGCTGTGCAGCATTCATTCAGCTTTTGTTATTTGGAGCCAGAGCATTTGACTTGTAAGCATGTTTGCTTAACTTTCTCACCTCTCCAGCTGCTGGATTTATGGTGCAATCAATAGACTGCTCTCAGTAACATTGTTCCCTGGTTGCTTTGGCAGCTGCAAGTGGTATCTTAAAGAGTATCTTTTTTTTGCACAGAAGACACATCTTTTTAAAGATGTCTTTTCTCCACTGTGATCTTGGATCTGGCAAGTTCATCTCTTCTGCTGACAGCCACGATCATCGTCTCAACTGAATGTGACCCAGCCATTTACAAACCACCACGGTCTTGTCAAGTACCTGCTCCCTGACAGGCCAAGCCTCCTGCTGCCTCAGCCTTGACACCTTCTCAGCTCTTTAGTCAGTCCCAGAGGAGAACATCTCACAGAAGATGTTCAACACCTGCTCGTCAGCAGCCTGCTAGGACTGGCAAGTCCCCAAGTGGCCCTGGCAAGAGCTTCAGCACTGGCTGCATGATTGTGTCCTAAAGGAGAACATGGCACTACGCACTTGGCATGTTTATCATCATCTTTTCTTCGGTTTGGGGTCCCAATGCTTGCATTTAAGAGGTTTCAAAGGATTGATTGGAGGTTGGATTGTGCCTATACAAGACCTGCCATGCCCCTTCGGAGTTTGTGCGCACTCCACTAGAGGAGTGGATTCCTGTTAAGCACTGGCCAATTGTGCCTCTTTAGCAGACATCTTTAGAGCTGCAGGTTGGGCTACACCAAACACCTTCACAATGTTTAACAGCTTTTGCTGTTTTTGGAGCCAGCCTTAACCCATGGGTTACATAGGTCTAATACATGTTAGCTGGGTGTACCTCTTGCGCCTTGCCATCCCCTCTACAAAAGTGATTATATGTCTTGTATACCTCAATCCCTTACCAAGGGTTAGTGAAAGTGGACGGTCTCTTCCATCCTTTTAAGAACTTTCCAGTGGCATGTTGGGAAAGCAGCTTGAGACTAGGCTGGGCCTCCGTGTGCATGGCCCTAATGAGATAAGCTGTGGTACCTGATCTAGTGTTGCATACATGTTGGTTTCCCTATCGGGTAAGAAAGCTGTCAAAATATTTGTGTGCATAAAATAGATATGCGTGCATATTAGTCTATAGTTGTGCAAAAAATAAATATTTGTAAACTCTCGAATGAGTTCAATCATACATAAAATGGATTGTGTGTTTTATCTGTCAGAATACGAATGAATAAGTTTTGACAACAAGAATTACAAACACGAATTGCAACTTTATGATTATGCTTTCTCCATTACGAATACGATTTTACCAACGTGACTCTACTGTCAAAAATACGTCACCACTTCACAGGCATTATTTATTGACCAGAGATGCATCGATTCCACAGATAGCGCAAGCGTTCAGGTGCTGCATCTCCCTTTATACCCATATGTATGAATTTCATTCGCCAACGTTTTACTGGCCAATTTTATTCAATCAGAGATGATAGGCTTTCCAGGACACACCTCTAGTATCACGTCATCGACAAAACATCTCATTGCCTCCATCAGGGAACAGAATTTACAGTCGTAACCAAGATGATTTATAGTTAACTTTTAGCTTAAGCTTGACTTGTAGTATAAATAATTTAAAGGTGCTTTTGTCGTTTGGGCAAAAAAAAAATACATTCAGGGCAGTAGTTTGTTTTTGGTTATTTATTTTGTTTTGGGGGATTTTTTTTATAGAAAAAAGTAAACACAGAAAAACACTTATTAAACATGCTAAAATATGATAGAACAAATATGATGGCCTGTACAGTTGATGGATGTTTTTGTTCTGCTTGCTCATTGGTTCTGTTTTGCTCAGGTATTTAGTAAATGTCTGATGCAGCTCAATAACATTTTTTTCTATTTAAATAAAGATGTTTTTCTAAGGCTTAAGTTATTTAATATGCACTGTAAGACACAAGGTTCATATATGTATAACCTGTATTGTATGGAATGTATTTATTTGTTAATATACGGAATTTCCAATATTTTATACATGGCTCGGGCATGTATGTACATGTATTTCATATATGGATATGGATATAACTGTACATATATTAAATTTGCATGTGAGATTTCAAGAGATTTATTTGTCACATACTAGTCATACAGAATACAACAAGTAGTGAAATGTGCGTGGAATAATAATAGAGATTTGATTTACAAATAATTATCCCTTCCATTTTTCTGATTTTTTTTAAGGATTCCTTTGGATCATTCTTGAATCATTTTTACACTGTTACAGTGAACATTTAATTTGCTGTGTATACAAAACTAGTTCTTGTGTCAAAAAAATTCTTCCTCTTTCTACCATTAACATCATGGCCTCAGCCTTGTTGACTCTTATTTATCTTTTTCTCTGACATGCCACTAAGACCCGTTCTTCCATTTACATGTAAATCATTTAATGCCTTTTCCTTTCTTTTAACCAGTTGAAGTTACGGTTTAGGAATGCAGCTTTAGCGTGCCACAGGAGAACTGGCCCTCCCTGTTAAGCCTGGTTTCTCACAAGGTTTTTTTCTTCCATTTATTACTGGAGTTTTGGTTTCTTGCCACTGTCGCCCTGTTGGTTTGCTTACAGGGAGTGTACTAACACTAGCTTAGACCATTTACTTAGGATAACATGTTGAACATTGTGTTAATATTGGTTAATAATTCTATTACTTTTCATATTTTTTTCCCTTTTTGTTTCACTGTAAAATATCCTTGGATATTTTTCATTTGTACAGCTGCTTTGCAACAATGTGCCATTGTGAAAAGCGCTTTATAAATAAACTTGAACTTGAAAACTCACAACACCTTTGGTACCTTTTATGCCATCCTGTGCCCTGTATTTAATTAATTTAATAGAGATTATAGGCTTTCCAGGACACACCTCTAATCTAGTATCACGTCTAGTATTTTCTCTCTTCATCTCCACAGTTTTCTGATATTCCCTCTGAACCTTTCTTCAATGTAAGTTTACTGTATGGGGTTGGTTGCTGGAATGTCAGATTGTTGTTAAGCCATGGCTAAGAAGTTGCTGAATGGTATTAAGCACGCACACACATTACACTCACTATACTACATAGACAGTGTGGTTGCCAACAAATGAACAATAACCATAAGTTTACAGATTTGTTGCTTGTTCTTTGTTACTTGTTGTGTATCTGTCTCACTAAGATGTGTCCTGTCTCATGCTAAGATGGGTGCAATTTTTGTACATACTAATATACATGATTAACATACTGAGTTTCCTAAGGATGAAACTTAAACCCCATAAAGAAAACATACATTTAAAAATTGTTAGTTGTTTTAATACATTTAATACATTTCTTATCTGTTCTGCAACCAAACTAAATGTCTGAATCTGGTACACCTGTCAAACGCATACTGTAGAAAACTATTTATTTATTCTGTTTCTCCCCACAGGAAGGACATCTCCAATAATGGTGACAACATGGGGGAGAATTTGACAAAAACTGATGTACATGTTTTACTCATATCCCACTTATTGAATATACTGTCATGCTATATCATGCAATATACTGTACACTAAATACTGTAACGCTACTGTTGCACCCATTCAATTAAAAAAAGTCAAAGTGAAAAGTACTGCACCATGGTACAGTAGTACTACTCTCACTCTAAAGAGAGAAACTTGAGCAAAAATGGAGACAATCGAATCTGGAGATTATCAGATGAAGAAAGACAGTATGTCCCGCTGTAAAAAGGCTCTAAAAGCTGCAGAGCTGCACATTTTAACACACTAATAGAAACATCAACAATCCTAGGTTTTTATATAATACAGTTGCCAGATTAACAAATAAACAAACACTACCTGTAGACAATGTGCCATCAAAACTTAGTAGTAATGGCTTCATGAACCTTTTTACAGAGAAAATCAAATCCATACGTAATACAAGTGAAAATATACAACCCGTGGCTATATCTGATGACTCACAGTTATTAATACTTCCCCCTCAAAAACACCATATGCCTAGAAGAGCTGAATACATTTAATTATATTCAAATAAAGTATATTCAAATGAACTGGAAAACTACAGACATGTCCCATTTATGTCCAAATTAAAAAAGGATGTATCACAATTGTGCACCTTCTTAAACAGAAACAATATTTATGAAAAGTTTCAGTCAGGATTCAGACCACATTATAGAATAGAAACTGCACAGGTCAAAATTACAAATGATTTACTTCTAGCAGTGGACCAATGTTGCATTTCCTTGTTAGTTTTACTTGATCTTAGTGTGGCATTTGACACTATAGGCCATGACATATTCTTAGATCAACTACAAAATTAAAGGGCATTTAAGGGCAGGCACTGCAGTAGTTTTTAATCCTACTTGTCTGACCGCTACCATTTTGTTCATTTAAATGGGGAATCATCTAAATTAGTGCCAGTGAAATATTGCCTGCCACAAGGTTCTGTTTTAGGACCTTTGCTATTCACATTATACATGGTGCCCCTTGAAAATATTATGAGAAGCCATGGGATTAATTTCCACTGTTACGCTGACGATATTCAGTAATACATTACATCAAGACCAGAAGATATTCCTACCTTATATTCCTGCCTATCTAAATTATAAGACTGTGTTAAAGATATAAAGTGTTGGATGACTCGTATTTTGTTCTTTAAATTCAGACAGCGAAATTACTTATTACACCAAACCCACGTAAACAGAAGCTTTCTGAATACAGTTTTCAAATAGAAGAATGTACCATGGCCAGTACAGTTAAAGACTTGGGCATCATATTAGACAGTAACTTATCTGTTCCTGATGCAGAAAAGCTGGTTCATGCATTTATGAACTCTAGACTGGACTGTCGTAATGCACTTTTAGGTGGCATCCTTAATAAACAAGCACAAATACAATTAGTCCAAATTGCAGCAGTTACAGTTCTTACTACCTTATGTACTTAACGGACCTTCTCGCACCACAAACCAACACATTCTTTATGCTCACAAAACTCTGGACTTCTGGTTGTACCTAGAATCACAAAGTCCATTAAAGATGGCAGAGCATTTCTGCATTTGGCTCCTAAACTCTGGAATATTGTGAGTCACAGTCATAGCGCCACCGGGCTGGCAACAGGAAGTGTGTCCCCTCAAACAAATATTAAAATAGTCCACTGACATTTAGCCAATTCACTTTCAGACATTGACGGGTGACATTACAACTTCATAGCCACACCATAGCAACCAGTACCCTAGTAACTGCCCCATTGACTTCCATTGAATAAATTCCATAGGCATAACACTGGGCAGATCTTTGTAAAGTCATAGCTCTGCATCAAAATGTCATAGAGACTTGGGGGTGGGCTCATATCACTTGGCTTAGCAAGCAGCAACAAATGGTTTATAGCCATGCCATAGCAACAGTTACAGTACCCTAGCAACCACCTCATTTACTTCCATTGAAAAAGATGAGAGGCATCAGAACTTTGTAAAGACAAGAGGGTGCCCTCTTTTGACTCAGACTGGCAAATATTCTTTAATTATCACCATGGAACCATTACCCTATGAACCATGTAATAAAATGAATAAGCCATATCTTAGCATTAGAGCATTGTAAAGGTGTGTGTAGGCTTATTTGACTCAAGCTGTCAGTGGGCTTTAGCTATTGCTCTGGCAACTTTCTAGCCACACCCTAGCAACCATTCAGAGTACTCTAACAACCTCACAACATTACAACTAAGCAACATTTTAGTATATGTTTTATGTTAAATCACGATAGCATTACGTTAAAACATGCTAGCATCATGCTAAAATCATGGTAAATCATGTTAACATCATGCTAATTGATGCTAAATTATTATATTATACGTTTATGCTAATTTATGCTAATTTTTAATTCTAAAAATTCTGAAACACACTAGGATCATGCTAAACCATGTTAACATTATACTATCATCACATTTAAACATGCTAACATGTTAGGTTCTTTCATGCTATTCTGAAGTGATCAAGGTTTTAACTAAGTAATTTCAGCCTTCACTTCAACAATTCTTCATTGCAAATCCCCTCAAGATCAGGTTGGATGGGGATCGTCGGTGGACAACCATTTCCGGTCTCTCCAGTACGGTGGCTGAAAAGTGCAAAACAAAACAACAAATCACAAAACTAATAACAAATATAAAAGCAAAATAATAATTACAACATCAAAATTACAAATCTTAACACGCAATACCAAATCTGAAAACAAAATAAACCATAAAACACAACAACAATTCCAAAAACAAATTAACAAGTCAGAAAACACAACGACAAATCAGTCAAAACGGAAAAGGTAGGTATTTTTTGTGACCGGAGTAGTTACTGCTGATTGGACGGAGCTCCCGTCACTCAAGACATACAGGAAGACAATGGCCCTCATTTACGAAACAAAAGTACGACAGAAAACAGACCGTACGCTCCTTTCCACGCAAAGTGTGGTATTTATCTATATGAACGTAAGTGGTAGATACGATCAAGCTCACGTCAGGTCCCGATGAGGTGTACGCAAGTTTTTGAGTTGGTTTGAACTTGCGCACCATGCGACAGAACTATTATGAAAGCATTTTCATCAAACTATTATGAATGAGGTCACACATTCATTAATTTGTGACGTCAGTGTGAAATATTGACAAAGTGTTAAGTGCACATTAAAGATGTTTGAATATTAATTAAATAAATTGAACACTTTCGACAATGTTATGTTTTATTTTGGCAACATTTCTGCTCTCTTTTTAATGACATGCTCCCAAATGACAAAATTAAAAAACAATCGGTACCTTAACCTATTTGCAATATGGTTGGCTAGATTTTTACTTATGCATCTATTTAAACAAGAAACTTTGACTGTCATGAAATTTTAGGAAACGTTGACCACAGCTGTGATTTTTTTTTTCCTTGCTGCCGTCTTTTGTGTCCCTTTGATCCCGGCCTTCGGCCTCCCAAACAGAACAAGCCGGTGATCTTGAACTTCATTTGTTAGCGTCTCAATTTCTAACTGCAAAAAATTCCTTTTCTTCTCCGCCGTCTTTTGTGTCTCCATGTCGTAAAGTCTGGGGGCAGGACATCTAAATCCTGAATTTATAGAGGCGTGATATTCAAATAACGATTGTTTTCAGCCGCCACATTTATCAAGGTCTGATCATTCATACAACGGGATTGGCAGTCTACGAATCGCTTCTTAAATCACATGTGATCTTGATCATAAGATCATTTGTGCACACAGATTTATGCTCGTTTCCATGTTCGTTTCGTAAATGAGGGCCAATGTGTGTATGTTTTCGTAGGAGGAAAAATGGAGTATCAGCGCAAGAATGCAGGTTTGTTCAGACGAAAAAAAATATTCCCTATTAAGCGATGTCAGGAATGCTATCAGAGTAGAGCTGCGTGAACCAGGACAGCTGTTCGGCTACCGGACAATGTGGTTAGCGCTTCAGCAGAAACAAAAATTGTGTGTGAAACGAGATGACGATATGCGGTTGATTAAAGAACTTAATCCAGAAGGGACTGACCAGAGATCTCGTCGTAGATTTGTTCGTGAAAAACGCTGCATTGCTGGAGAGCTGATTGAGCCTGGCCAGAAGAAGAAGGAGGGCGACCATAAGAAGGAAGACAAGGTTTTTAAACTTTGTCTCCCTAAGAAGGCTGTGTTACGCCAGACACCCCCTGCGCGGCCACCTAATGACAAAATGTGGGTAATGCAGTAATTTAATTATGCTATGCTACTATATCAAATATGTTCTAATTTTTTTTTTTTTAAAGTCACAACATGCAAACTTACTTGTATATTCTATAACAGTGGTTCTTAAACTTTTCAGGTCAAGTACCAGCTTTAATGAAATTAGTTGTTCCAAGTACCACCTAATGACCGCTATAGAAAACGCACGAATAAACACTTAAATTAATAGTAGAGCTGTGAATCTTTATCTTTATACATTGTCCTCCAATTCTAATGTATTATTAATAACAAAAACACTTTATTTACCAGCTGTTTTTAAACTAAAGAACATGTTTTTCAAGTTAGTCAGCAGTAATAGTGGACACAAAACACTTTCCTGTAGTGCACTGTAAACAGGGCTCTGTAAATGACTCTTAATACATGTATAGATAAATACATTTGAAGAACTGTGAAGAACTGTTCTACATATTAATGCAAGGTTCTTTACAAAGAACTTTTACTTCCAACAGGTCTGGATCATGATATTGTTGCTTTCCAGTTTACAACTTCACTTTACATTGACAGGAACATCTGGTTTCTGAGCATTCTTAAGTGAGTATTCTTAACAATGTCGATAGAAAGTCAGTATAACTTGAGTGAAACTTACTTGCAAAACAAACAATGCAATACACAGAGTGGAACCTGTGACATTTGAAGAACTGTGAACAGTTCAACATATTGTAAGGTTAAATATATCCAAAACCTGGAGACTTCTGAATTCAGAAGTCCATGCGAGTCTTAAAAATATCGTATGTGTCAGAGAGGTAATTTTAGGGTGTTTGCACATGTATTTGCCATTGGGAACGGTGAATTGGAAGGAAAAGTGATGCATTGTTGTGGTGTTATTCCTGCAGGTGGAGGCGATGTCAGGCCAGTACAGAACATCAGCACATTCTCCAGTGACACTATAGAAATAGATCTTTAAAAATTCACCACAAACAAAATCTGTTGGTTAACTACAAATTGCACAACTTCACAGTCTAGGAGATAGTCTGACCAAAAGAAAAGCGTCCTTTTCTGGTTACTACCTGCTGAGCTGAGTTCTGCTTTGAAGAGGTTTTCCAAATCAGTTGCTGTAAGCCTCTTTTCAGTGTGGCACAAGAAAGAAGCCAAAACACCGGGATGCTGCTGAAGTGCTGTCTTAAACTGCAGGGTGGCAAGTCCATCTTCAAATCTATTAAAACAGTCAGAGTTGTGTCATTACATTCAGAGGCATATCACATTTATGCAATAAACTTGAGACTGAAAACTACATATTTGTATATCTTAAAATACATTTTCCTAGGATGTAATGTTTATTTTTTTATTTCTGTCAATCACATACCATTTAACATATTCATTTACAATTGTGTATTTTTCCTCAATGTTCTTCACATGCCAAAAACACCCAGCAGTGTGGAGTTTTTTAAAATCAGCTCTTTAGTGACTTCAAAGTAGCTCAATCTAAAAAGCAACAACAGCAGCAGCAAGTTGGTTAACGCTGCTTATGTTCAAGCTATACATGCTAACTTATTTCTTCTCACAAATGAAAGTGAAATAATGTAAGATTCATTACTTAAAAGCAGAAATGTCTTGCACTTGCTACTGACAATTATGAAATGTCAAGGATCATAAAAACTTCTTTTAAAAAAAAATGGGGCCCTGGTCCTCCATGCACTATTGACGCAGCAATCATTCTCCCTGCCAAAAAAAAATACTCATCCTCCCTAACAGCTGTCATAAAAAGTAAAGCCAAATCACTCACTAAATATGACAGTCACAGACTGTTAAACAGACAATACTTTTCAAAACAAATTTAATACACACCATTTTCGTTGTATACCAGGTAGCGACTCTATCAAAAATGGGCCGATTCTGCAGACAACTCATCAGCAAAGTGAGAAGTTCCCGTCTCGGCCCGCCTGTCAAATTCTCTGCATCAAATGACACAATTTTTCACAACAACGTTCAAGTTTATTTCTTTAGCACTTTTCATAGTTTTGCCTTGCTGCAAAGCAGCTGTACAGAAAACGCACTGTTAAACAGAGACATCATAATAGGAAAGTTTAATAATTATACAAAGTAATTAAACTGAAATAAGGATAAAAAATCATATAAACTGGAAAATTGTGAAATACTTTAGTATGCACAATAAATGACCCCCCTCTTCTTGTCTTCCAAATTTAATGAATTTCGTCTTTGGAAACACTATGAAATAATAAGTATAGTCGTTTCTTCTTTAAACTGAACTTATTTCGCTCTCTGCAATTGTTCTGTAAGTGAATCAAGTTAGGGCACTGACAGAAAAATGTTTTCCTACATCCGGGTTGTACACGTCACCATTGGTGCTACTCAGCCCAGATCAAAAGCCACGGAAGCCCCAATGGTGCAAAAGTCATTGCTTTGTAACACAGACGGGTGATTCTATGAATAAAAGTGTCATAGTTCTGTCACAAAACGATGTTGTTACGTATCCTACAGCTTTTTAAAATGTGTATACGGAAATCCTTGACATTCCTAGTAGACAGTGAATTGAATTGTTCTCACTAGTGACACCTGCTGTGCAAAGGAATGTATGACAGACAAATCAATTAATCCTGAGCCAGAGTATCCTGGAATGCCTATGTATAAAATAATATTTTTTTCTCTCTGTTCTAATGAACATAAAAGTGTGTGTTTGCATGGAAATATTATTGAGTGTTATGATGATGGTGAATACTCAAAATAAACACATCAAATATATCTACTGAAACTAAGTGCAAGAGTGCTTATGGAACTGGGTGTGCAAAAGTGCTTGATGTGCTCATCTGGCACGCCCCTTTTTGCTCGACACAGGCTCCGAAGCCTCGCTTCAAATCACACATCACTACTAGATATACCGTATACCTGCGTACCACGTAGACTACGCCACGTAAGTATAAGAAAATACTAAAAATCAGTAATAACTACCGTGTTATGTATTCAGGTGGGCTGTGATCAGTAGCCACAACTCTCAAACCCAACGTAGAGGTCTAATTCCACATTACAACTTACAACCTACATAGGAATCTCCTAATTGACGTCACCATATGGACACCATAACAAAACTCAGCTAGCATGCAGCTAACATATCAGCCGCATATCAGTAACTCCAAACTTTTCCCTCTCCTCAGATGCCGCTGCAGATTTTAACACGTGGCTTATTGACTAAAGCTGTTTAACGGATCGGTTGAATAAATACGCTTAAAGATAATGACTATAGCAACATAGGTTCAAACAGTCCCTGTGGTTTGATTGGCTGACATTACAGTTGACGTATGCGAAACTACTGTGGATTTATTGCGTTTACACTACGCATAAAATACGAGAATACAGGACGTGGTGCAATACAGTAAAATATAATATAAATATTATAATTGTTTTATATATAATATATTATATAATAAATTATTTTAACAAAGTTAGACGTAAAGCTGACGTAAGTTTAGACCAACAACGCCCCTCACAGTTTTCGTTATCCTTACACCCTTTCCCATGTTCAAAATAGTACCTCGAATTTAAAAGCTTATTAAAGGTTTTTTTTAAACAAAGACTGTATTACCCGTGTTCTATTATTATGTCATGTTCTTGTTGACTTTTACAAAACTAATAAATAAATAAATTTGTCAAACCTGGTTAGAATGCTGTGTCTGTAACGCGCATTGATATTCCAGACAGCGGCGTTTCAGAGGCCATTTTATTCCTGGCTGGTCGACCAACATACTAATAATTTTTGGAAAGAACGGCTTAATTTTTGTATTTTTTTGTCTTATCATTTGAATTTATAACATGCCTGGATACTCCGATAGAGATCGCGGCAGAGACAGGGGGTGAGTTGATCTAATATATTGTAATAATTGGACAATAAGTCGGCCCAGCACCTCCAATACAACACTCAGTTCCTCCAAAGAGTTGTTGATGGTTTTGGTAAATAACGTTAGAATTAAAAAAAAAAAAATTAATTACGAGTTTTACAGCTATACCATTTGACCTAACGTATCCGCCATGTGTTCACGAGAGAATACGGTTTTCAGTACAGGATGCTTTTAAGCCATTTTATGCCCCAGCTGTAGTTGTTTTTGTTCGTTTGCTGTGGTGCTGTGAGTAGGACTTGAGTCCAGGCGTGTAGTAAATTGATGCTTATTCAAAATGCCGACTGGCTAGCAAAATTACAAATCGTAGTATAGTGGACATTTAACATAATTTGATGAATAATGAATAATCGTTAATCCTTCATCATACTAGGACTCGTAAATTTGTGATGTGCTTCTAGTGCTTTGTTCCTCTGCTGGTCAGAGTTAATATGTGAAAATGTGACGCAGAAGGATTTGATAGCGTTTCTGTTGATTAATTTCATTAATTCAGTAATGAATTGCACTTAAGTTTTATACTCTGGTATTTACCTATTGTGTTATATAGAGTCTTTTTGTGGGATTTAACCTGAATTCAGTGTGTCTGAACAACCTCACCTCTAACAGGTATAGCAGCAGTACCCCTCGATTTGGTGGAAGCTGCAGTATTCTCCCCCCATCTGGCAAGTTTGGGAACCCAGGTGAGAGGCTGCGGAAAAAACACTGGAACCTTGATGAGCTCCCTAAGTTTGAGAAAAACTTCTACAAAGAGCACCCTGATGTGACACGGAGATCAATGGTAAGTTATAATTATACTCTGACATAAAACATTTTCATATTTTTTTTTGTCGAAACATCTTATTTTTTAATTACAGCAAGAAGTGGAACAGTACCGCAGAGGCAAGGAGGTGACAGTGAAAGGAAGAGATTGTCCTAAGCCTATCATCAAATTTCATGAGGCCAATTTCCCCAGTATGTGAAAACACTTCTGCATTAAAATTTTCAAATGTGTGCTCAATAATGTGATCTTTTTGTTTCACATTATTGGAAAAAAATGTTGTTTTTCTCCAGATTATGTAATGGATGTGATCTTTAAACAATCCTGGTCTGAGCCCACACCTATTCAGGCCCAGGGTTGGCCTTTGGCACTCAGTGGAAAAGACATGGTTGGTATTGCCCAAACAGGATCTGGGAAAACCCTGGCTGTAAGTGCTTTATGGTTAAAATAATCTATAGAAAATTTTGAATGAAAGTGTTTCATTTGTGATGCTTCCACTGAGTATTCACAAATCTTTGTGCCCACAGTACTTGCTGCCTGCCATTGTGCACATTAACCACCAGCCTTTCCTGGAACATGGAGATGGCCCTATTGTAAGCATCTTGTTCCTGGTTTTGGTGCTCTTCTTCCTGTTTAAGTGTGTGATAAGTGTTATTTATTTTTTTGCCGTCTCAGTGCTTGGTGCTGGCCCCCACTCGCGAACTGGCACAGCAGGTGCAGCAAGTCACCGCTGAATATGGAAGAGCCTCTCGTCTTAAGTCCACATGCATCTATGGTGGAGCACCCAAAGGCCCTCAGATCCGAGATCTCGAAAGAGGTAGTGCAGTCTTAGAGTGATAACTATACTTCTATTAACTTATTTTAAAATGTTGGTTTTCTAAATACATGTTTTTAAAAAAAAAAACAGGTGTTGAAATCTGCATTGCCACCCCTGGTCGTTTAATTGACTTCCTAGAGGCAGGAAAAACCAATCTGCGCCGCTGCACCTACTTGGTCCTGGATGAGGCGGATCGAATGCTGGATATGGGATTTGAACCACAAATCCGCAAAATTGTTGATCAGATTCGTGTGAGTTCTTGCTGAAGTTACAATCACTTGTTTTGTAAAAGTAATAATCCTGTCATTAAGTGTAATTTTAAGATTTCCTTTTTTTTTAAACAGTTTATTCCTTCCACGGTTCATACCAATTTGTTTTGTTCTCTTTTGCTTTGTTTGACAGCCTGACAGACAGACTTTGATGTGGAGTGCGACCTGGCCTAAAGAAGTGCGTCAGTTGGCTGAGGACTTTCTGAAGGAATATGTTCAGATTAATATAGGGGCCCTGCAGCTTAGTGCCAACCACAACATCCTGCAGATAGTGGATGTCTGCAGTGATGGAGAAAAGGATGACAAGTAAAAATCAGTATTACAGAAAATTTGTTAGATGATACTATTTCATCTCAGGGCAGCACATTACTGCCGAATATTAAAACAAATATTTGACTAAGAAAATCTTTTTAAAGTGGTGCTTGATAAAATATCTGCAACAAATTAGCATGTTGTTTTTCCAGACTTATACGTTTGTTGGAAGAGATCATGAGTGAAAAGGAAAACAAGACAATCATTTTTGTGGAGACAAAAAGAAGATGTGATGAGTTGACCAGGAGGATGAGGAGAGATGGGTAAGAAAATCCAGTGTGTATTCATAGTACAGAAAACAGACCCCAAGTGGGTAATGAAGGATTCTATATGCCCAGATTGACCATGGTCCAGATTGACCATGGTCCAGATTGACCATGGTCCATGATGGAATATTTTGTTTTCCAGATGGCCTGCCATGGGGATTCATGGAGATAAGAGTCAGCAGGAAAGAGATTGGGTTTTGAATGGTGGGTATTTAAATCTTACTTGACCTGTTTCTAACTGTAATTTCTGAATTTTGTATTTACTTTTTAAATGTTCTTCTTTTTGTAGAGTTTAAGTATGGGAAAGCTTGCATCCTGATTGCAACAGATGTAGCCTCACGTGGATTAGGTCAGTACCTCCCAAGATGACAACCCTCCCTTAGTGTCCTCTCTTAGAAGCCAACAAAAGTTTAACTTTCAAAGAAAGTGCTTTTGCTTTCTTTAACAACTTTATGCATTCTCTGAGTTTTTCTCACCTAAAGGTGGAGTCTTTGTGGCAGGGCCTAGGCATGACAACTCCAGGCCAGCAGAGGGGGAAGGAGAAGTATTGGAACTTGGCGACTGGCTGCAACCCAGTCGCATAGAGAGGTGATCGTGTCCAAGCTGAGCTCTGTGTGCCAGTAACCTTCAATAAGGCAGTGTGGCTAAGCCTTCTTATAACTCGTTTACATACCCATCTGTTCTCTGTCCATGAACTTTATGCCTTTTAAGTACACCAGTACATCTAGCCATGTTCCATCTTAAACAACCAAAAGTTAAAAAGCTTATTGCTGGTTTTACTATTTTGCCTTGCACGCATTTTGTAAAACTACTGTATGGCAAGAGATGTTTAGGATTTGGACAGATCCTTTTCGTTTGAGCTTGTCCATGCATGGGTGTTTGCTAACATGTAAACAAAAACAGCTTTCCGGTTCTCATTTGTTTCTCTATCCAAAGCACTGGTGTTCATGAAATGGAGTGGTTATTTTCCTCATACTGCAATTGGTGACAAATGGCACATGTGTAGAGGAGCTCTGGTACGCCTGTAGACAGTGGAGCTGAAAGTATTAAAGCTTTATTTAAAACAAAATGCTCAGCTAAATTTCCAAGCTTGATGTTCCTCCCTCGCCTGCATTTTTTAAAAAGTCATGTCGAGACCTGCCAACGAGAGACATTTTCTCAAGTGAACACTGGCTTCTGGGAAGATCTTGCCTAGACGAGACTGTGATGAGGGATATGAATGATGATGATGCTGGTCTTTAATAGCTCATGCAGATGGGTTGGATACTACTAGGCCCCTGCGTTTGAACCTCAGCTTTGTGGGAGCCCTCAGATTAGCTCTGGTCTGTTGTGTCTGGGCAAGACTAAGCAGTGTGGCCCTTATTAGGCAGCTTCTAATAAGTATGCTGCTGAGAAAGGACGTTTAGAACCAAAACCAACCCAACAGTCCTCAGTCGGCACGAGAAGGCGACTGCACACAGTGGCCCAACTGCATTAGAAGCACTTCGATGTCACTTGACAATTTGTGGGGAGTTCGCTGCATTGGGAAAGGACTAGTGAATGCATACTCCTTAATGGTAAGACATGGAATTCAGTTTTTCTAGATTAAACCAAAACAAGTCAAAAAAGGGGAGGGTGGAAAGCATTTATTTGGTTTTTGTTTTTTGTAAATGGAGTGTGCATCGTTTCTCTCTTCCCACAGTAGTCTTCCCAAGGTATCAGATGCTTTTAAATTTGCAGATTAACCTCTTTATTTTACAGCCCTGCTTTCTTTAAGTTGTTTAATATGTGGTTATTGCTAACTTGTTTTTTTTTTTGATCTGGCTGTTGTGGTGTGCAAAATCTTGCTGCATTCCTTTTTGCCACACTGCAACACTTTACAGATGTGGAGGATGTAAAATTTGTCATCAATTATGACTACCCTAACTCATCTGAAGACTATATTCATCGTATTGGACGCACTGCCCGCAGTCAAAAAACAGGCACAGCCTACACCTTCTTTACTCCCAACAACATGAAACAAGCCAATGATCTCATATCTGTCCTCCGTGAGGCAAACCAGGCCATAAACCCAAAACTGATACAGATGGCAGAGGACAGAGGAGGTGAGGCTGACTAAATTCATATTAGTAGTATTGAATTGTCTATTGAAAAGTTTTTTGTCTAAATTTAGTTCAGGTTAAGTAGAATTTTAAGTAGAAGACAGACAAAGGCCTGTCTTTCACAATTTTAAGCAATGCACATAATCTAAATCGCTAAACCTTTTTCTCCCCTTTTAATTTAAAGGTCGTTCCCGTGGTGGTCGCAGTGGCTATAAGGATGACCGTCGAGATCGGTATTCTGGTGGGGGTAGGAAAGATTTCAGTAGTTACAGAGATAGGAACAGTGACAGAAATTTTGGTAATGGACCAAAAGCGCAGAATGGGGGCTATGTGGGCAGCAGCTATGACAAAAGTAACCATAACAGCAATAGCTATGGTAATGGCTATGGGGGAAATGGACAGTCCAGCTACAACACAACAAACTCAGTCGATCCCTTTGGGAATCAAAACTTCCAGAATCAGCCATTCCCAGGAAACCAAGCCCCAGCCCAGAATGGAATGAATCACCCACAGTACCCCTTTAATACTCCTCAACCACCCCAGCAGCCATCACAGCCCATGGTGCCCTACCCCATGCTTCCCTCTTTCCCCCAGTAGAAAATATCAGACGCATAAATAATGTAGTATCTGTGTTGTTTAAGATGTTGTATTTGCTATCCTTTGTACTGTTGTTTTGCTTATGGCAGAGTTGGATATATTAACACATACAGCTGATGTTTACTTGTCCAAGTAAGTTCAGTGCAGTTTGAGATCAGTGCACGCTTCTACCATTTTTGTTACGATCCTTGGTAATTTATTTTTACTAGGTAATGCACATTTTTAATTAATGTATGCTTTAAAAGCTATTTCATACCTGATCTGGGGGTAATGCATGATTCTTGAAATAAAGAGATAAAAGGTGGATTCCAGATGTGTCTGTCTGTTTGGTTGTGTGTTTTTGGAGGGTTGAAAAGGGTGTAATCCATTAAATGCATCACAACTTACAAATGCAAAGGTTACAAATACCTAGTTTATGCCAAAGGAAATCAAAACTTTCTATAATGACAAACGGTCATGCTAAACTGCAAATAAACTATATGCAGAAAAAGAGCAAAGAAAGTTCGTCATCACTGAAGTGGTAAATGGCTTCTGTAATTGCATACAAACTCCTGTTATAAAGCTGCATGATCAATCTCTTACACTGCATGTGCACTTTAATGTTTACGATGACAGCATTCATGAGAGTTAAGAGCTTAGTGAGTGAGCTTGAACAAAACTTCAGTGTTACAGCAGAGGGTAAAAGAGATTGCTGAGATTGTTTCAGACATGCTCAGTCGGTGTGTAACTGCACTAGCGGAGACTTTTCAACTTCATAGCCATGCCCTAGCAACCACCCCATTGACTGTCATTGAAAAGGTGAGAGGCATCAGAACATCATAGAGACAAGTGGTGGTCTCTTGTGACCCATACTGGCCAGCAGTTTATAATTATCTCCATGGAAACTGTCTAGCCATGCCCTAGCAATTATTTAGAGCACCCTAGCACAATATGAGTATTGTAAGTCACAGTCAGTCAGAAGAAGTCAGAAGTTCATCCATGTCATTCAACCATATATAGCAGGTGCAGTACATAGTGGATGTTTCTCCAGGACCATGGTGCCACATAAGACATAGACTACATAGAAAACAAGGGGCTAGGTACAATAACACAGTTCCACATAAATGCATGTGTGCAGACTTGTGCAAAAACAACCTGTACAAAACAATCCATACAACACTACTAACAGAGTGTGTGTGTGTGTGTGCGTGCGTGCGCGTGTGTGTGCATGCGTGTGTGTGTGTGTGTGAGATTGTTGTGCATTGTATGTGTCAGGCCAGTTAATTGGAATTCAGGAATCTGATGGCTTGGGGGAAGAGGGCCCAGATGTTCTGGTACCTTTTTTACATGGCAAAAGGATAAAAAGTGTGTGCGAGGGGTGTGTGGGGTCATCCACAATGCTGTTTTGCGATTGCAGCGTGTGTTGTAGATGTCCACAACAGAAAGAAGAGAGACTGCTGATATTCTCAGCTGTCCTCAATATCCGCTGCAGGGTCTTGCAGTGTGAGATGGAGCAATTCCCAAACCAGACAGTGACAGGCAGTGCAGCTGCTCAGGATGCTCTTCATGGCCCTTTTGTAGAACGTGGTCAGAATGGGGGGTGGAAGGTGTGCTTTTCTCAGGCTTAGTAGACAGCTTTTTAGCTCTACACCTGACTAAGATGTTGCACCTCTTCTCTATATGCTGACAGCAGAGTGAACAGCAGTGGGCGAAGTACACAGCCAAGAGTCACCTGACGTTAGGCAAGTGACGCGAGAAGTCTCTCCTGTGAGACACGATGACTGACAGGGTGATGACAGATGAGAGCAGTTAAGTAATCGCGCATGTCTCACAGCCCAGCACCTGCACCAGTGCATGCGCATTGCGCTAACAACATATACACCCGATTTCACTGCTCTTGTGAAATGTAAGAAATGTAATTTCTCTCATTAGCTATGCAGCCTAAATGTTTGCCAGTTATTGCTGTTAAAGTTTAAATAAGGTCACTAAAATAATTTACTTTGACAAAAATATAAATAAAATACAATATTATTTTCCATATGGAGAACTTTTTTGTTATGTGCACTTAAGTCTCACTTTAATGAGTTAAATTGTAAATGAGTTTAAACCTGTTTGTAGAACAAGCCTGTTGTACATTGCACTGATGTTTTTATGCAGTTTCGAAATACAAAAGGAGCATGTTTAAATGTAGAAAAAGCTTACTTGGTTGAATTATGGTGCAAAAATACAACATATGGGCTCCTATATTGTTGTTGTGTCATCACTCATATTGCAAGCCGTATCTCTCCGGCTCCTAATTTAGGATGCTTTTCATCAACTGGCCCCTATTACAAACTAATTGAATAGCCCTGTTTTAGGATATCTTAAATATTTTTACCATAGTAATGTTTCAAACTTTAAAATCAATTTCAGATGTATTTGAGGCATTTAACATGCTTAAAATAGCATAAAAGTTGGCACACACATCATAGTGGTCAGTCATTAGGCGTGGTTGAAAGCTTAGACATGGGCGTGGTGGGGGGACTCTGTAGCTCACCTTTTTTACTAAAGTGATGGGTTTAGTTTTGCCTACAATCATAAAACAAGGTACAAGCCAGACAACTTTCAAAATTACATTCATTAGCTCCACCCAACAGGAAGTCTGCCATTTTGGATTGTATGTGTTTTTTTTGTCAATTCTGGGGTCTGAATTTTTAAAAACTCCTCTTAAGGAGTTTATGGCACTGTCATCAAAATCCTCAATTAATTTTAGAAATAAATGCATGTTGCAACGATGCATCCTTTTCTAAGAAGCACCAGGTGGCAATGGTCTGTAGAGCTTTGACCCATCATTGCTGCTTGCAGTTATATTTAGGGGCCAAGCTTTATTATTACTCTTCTTTACTACTGGGAGAAAAAAAAAATCACTTTTCAAATGGCTATAACTTTTGACCCACTTTGATGTACAACAAAAAAACGTAGTACATCTGATTCGTCTCATAATCATCACATTCCATGTTACATTAGGACTCCACCATTACATCAGTGGCCATTTTGAAAAGTACAGTATTCTTGTTTTTTCACTACTCCTCCAATTTTGTCAAT
The DNA here is from genome assembly GCA_036877625.1 of Ambastaia sidthimunki. Taxonomy (NCBI): domain Eukaryota; kingdom Metazoa; phylum Chordata; class Actinopteri; order Cypriniformes; family Botiidae; genus Ambastaia; species Ambastaia sidthimunki. Next base: position 14,220 of record JAZGTK010001543.1, on the reverse strand, counting down.
TTCTTACAAAATTGTCTCATATGATCTCATATGAGTCTGAATTTTTATTTTTATTTTCTTTCAAAGATTATAATGTTGTAAACTTAATGACGCAACCAAAAATTTTTTGGATGCTGTTTCTCAGCCATTCTTTGATCAATCAATACAAAACTTGGTACATTTCATCAGCACATTAATCTGGGTTTCTGTGCCAAATTTGTAGTAGTGCCACCTACAGGTCACAAGATTTGAAAAATGGCTATTTTTGCTCACAACATTTGAAAATCTTGTCATAAAATCATGGTCTTGGTGTCTATGGATTCCTTGGGTCATGCTGAATCTGATTACTCTGGTTTTAGCGGAACCAATGAACCATTTGTCTGCCATTTAGAAATTTGTTTTGCCCAATTTTGTCCAAACTTAGTTAATTAAGGGGGCTAATACCCCTTGTAAATGACTGAACAAATGTTTGATATTTGCTACCATTTCCAAGTAATACCTCTCCAAAGTTGTATCTGCCTTTTTTGGTGGTTGGGACGATGGTAGGACGATGGTAAGTGCCGTTCTAGTATACACAAAGCCTGTGCTATCGCAAATGTCAACAGTGAAAGTGAAAGTTAAAAAAAAACAATCGTGCATTAATATCAATAGCGGTTCCCTGATGCCCGCATATTTGTGTACATTATAATTACGCAACAATATAACTGCGAGAGTAAGTATTGAAATATATATTTCCTCCCATCTCATATTTATTGCCTTTAGGGATTCTGTATGACACGTCTTTTTCTTTCCGAACATGCTATTGGGATGCTGTGGATTGCGGGGGAATGGGGGTGGGGCGATGGGATCACGGTGCTGCCTTAACATCGTGATGTCTGTCAGCCATCGGCCCAACCCTAATAAATACATTTAAAATAAGCAATTTTACATTTTGCTAAGAATGCTGCAATCATGTGTGTGATATAAATATTTTGATATAAAAACTTTAAAATCCTTGCTTTACTTAGGTCTCTTTTTTATGTTTGCCGACAAGTGTTCCAGTGTATCTTGTCAACACAAAAATTCAGGTTTAAAAAAAAATTCAGGTTTTAAAAATTTTCACCACCTCATGTATTTGTCTGGTTACTTACTGGTTAGTGTTTGCTTGAGTGTAGGCACCTGTTAATTTAGGCTGCGGCAGCAACATGAAGTAAATGGCTGGCCCTGATACGCTATTGATTATTAAAGTGACCTAGAAAAATATATTACAGAGCACCGTTTTCTTTAACATATAGGTTATTGGGGCTCAGCCTAACAACAGAAGGCTGTGAGTTTATCATTGTCTAGGCATTAGGGCCAAACACTTCATTAGTCCAATTTCTGCTTTGTGACTTTTCTGGCAGAGAGTATCATGCCAGTCCACAGTGGAGCCTTCAAGCAGAAGTGGTGACACAACACGTTTTATATTCCAGTTACTCAAACAGCTGGTCCAACTCTATCTCATGTCTTCACTCAGTAACTTATTACTGTTGAAATTGTCTTTAATGGACAGATGACAGATAAAGCAGATGAAGGCCATGTCCAGTATGAGTGTGTGGTCATTCTATATACATATATTTTCTACAGTACATGTTTTTGGCCATATCACCCTCCTTCAAAATACATATTTGATACATAAAATACATAATGAGTACGATAATACAAAGAAGTGAAAGTACAAATATTCATTTTTGTTCTACATTTCTTTGCAAATATATACATTTATATATAATTTATTTAGCTTTCTTACATTTCTTGATAGCTTTTTTTTTCTATAAATAGTTTGTCCCTGGGTCTTTTGGATTTGTTTATTCATTTAGCAATTTATAAGCAGTTGTAAAATCTACTTTATAGTCAACTCACTGTAATACCGTATGTGTTGTACCATATTTTTTGTGATGAAATGTTTGCAAGCAATCATAGATGCTGGGAATTTACAGAAAAAATAACTTAACAATAAAATACTATAAAATATTATACAGTTGTATTGTGTTTATCACTGATGTAAATAGTATAATTGTCATTTCAAAGTACTTACTGCAAACATGTTTGTATTATAGCTATTATTTTTAAAACAAATTAAAATAAACAGGTTTACATTATTTTTGTTTTATAGTAATTTCATGTAAACATCATAAACATTCTATGAAATGTTTATTGTCAAAAACATATTATTCACATTAAGTGCTATTATAATGACATTGGCACCATATATTTCATAGGCAACCACAGCTGACAGTGTTTTACCAAATATTCCACAGATTTTTTTATGTGGCAACCCACAACAGATATATACATTTAAATTTGGGTGCCAGTTAGGCTTAAGAAGGTATATAAACATAAGTCCTGAACAGTTAAAAACTACCAGTTACAAAACATGTATACATTTTTTATATACATGTTAACAAGTTTGTGTTTGGAAATCCAACAGAATCCACAGGTTCAGTGCTGTGTTGGGCTCCACAGGTTCTCAGTTCTGGTAGACACCAGTAAGCAGCTCTTGGAGTTTATAACAGAAGGCAGTTGTTTGGCTTATAACTTGTAGGTTTTGCAGGTGAGTGTTACAGTTGAGGTCAGATACTGTTGAAAAGAAAGATCAGATATTTATATACATTCATTACAGTCATTATCTTTATATTTGTCATCTTCCAGGACATTCATTATTTTATATATTTATTTAGCACTTTTATCCAAGCAACTTACAAATTAGCATAATACAAACAATTTACAGAACAAAATACAAGTACTGTGAAACAGAGAAATACAACATAGCGAGAGAAGAAATGCAAACACTACAACTAATAATGAATTAAAATACACATATATATATATATATATAATTTTAACAGTAAATTAATAACTCACTAAAGCTCCTCTAGTTTATAGTGTGGGTCCTCCAGTAGAACAGAGAGCAGCTTCACTCCTGAATATCCTAGTTTGTTAGAGTTCAGATCTAGTTCTCTCAGGTGTGAAGGGTTTGATCTCAAAGCTGAAGCCAGAGCAGCACAACCTTCATCGCCAATATCGCAGTTATACAGGCTGCAGAGAGGGAACCATGACATTAGATGTCATTTTTATACTACCACTCCTAGTCATAATAATACAATAAAAATTATCTGTATAATACATACAGTACATATTTAAAAAACATTGGTTTAAGGATTTATAATACTTTCTATAAGTATTATATATATACTTATTATATATATTATATATATATATAAATATAACTACGTTTCTATTCATTAACACATTAACCAACAAACAAACAATAAACAATATATTTTTACAGTATTTATTAATCTTTGTTAATGTTAGTTAATGAAATGTAGTTAATGTTTAAGTTCTGTTAACATACAAGCCTACAGATTTAAAAAATGTAAAATGTTGAAATTAATATTAAATAAGATTAATTAATGCTGTATAAATATTGTTAGTTCATTTTAACTAAAGTTGTTACCAAATGTTATCAAATATAACCTTAATATAAGGAGTAACTGGATTTTATGTACCATAAAGTCTCCAGTTTACAGTTTGGATTCATCAGTCCAGCAGAGAGCAGCTTTACTCCTGAATCCTGCAGGTTAGTGTAACTCAGATTCAGTTCTCTCAGACTTGAGGTGTTTGAGCTAAGAACTGAAGCCAGTGCTGAAAAACTTTTCTTCGTAAGATTACAGTCACTCAAACTGAGAGAGAAATATCAAAAAGACTGTGTTAAACTACAAATTTCATTAACACACTCAGAACACACAAGAAATTCTTTATCAAATTATTTTAATCGGCATGACAAAAAAGCAAGCAAGTAAACATGGCTTGTGTCTATTACTTCCCACAACAATATACAAACATTACATCATGTGAGCTTAATAAAATAAAAAAAATAAAAATAACAAAATACACTATTTAAAATTTGACATACAAATCATGTTCCAAAAGTATTATTTACTTACTCAGCTTTTCTGGATGCTTTGACTACTGGCAGCAGCCTTAGAAGACATTCATCTGATCGATCATATTTCTTTAGTATAAACTCATTAAGCTCTTCTTCTGAATTCAGCAACACAAACACCAGAGCTGACCACTGAGTAGGAGAGAAACTGACTCCAGTAAGACTAAATTTATCTCTTCTACTCAGGTATATTTGGATTTCCTGCACTAGAGAATGATCATTCAATTCATTTAGACAGTGGAACAGATTGATGGATTTCTCTGGACAAGGATTTTCTCTGATCTTCATCTTAATGTACTCAACTATTTCCTGTTTGCTGTCAGGGCCTCTTCCTGTGTTTGTCAGTAAGTCATGTAAGATTGTCTGATTGGACTTCAGAGTGAGACCCAGAAGGAATCTGAGGAAAAGGTCCAGGTGTCCGTTTTCATTCTGCAGGGACTTGTCCACTTCAATCTTCAGTAAATCAGTCATATTTGATCTAAACCTGCTGAGTCCTGATGTTTGATGAAGAAATGAAAAAAACACATATAATGCAGCAAGAAATTCCTGTACGGTTAGATGCACAAAGCTATACACCTTCCCTAGGTCCAGTTCAAACTCCTCTCTGAAGATCTGAGTACAAACGCCTGAGTACAATGTCGCTTCTCTGACATTAATGTCACACTCCTTCAGGTCCTTCTCATAGAATATCAGGTTTCCTTTCTCTAGCTGTTGAAAGGCTAGTTTTCCCAGTGACAGAATACTCTTTCTGGCCTGCTGAAGATCTACCTTGGATTTTCCATAAAACTTTTGGGTCTTCAGTTTGGTCTGAAAGATCAGGAAGTGTATGAACATTTGAGTCAGAGTTTTGGGGATCTCTGCACTCTCTGCTTCATCCAACATTCTCTCGAGAACAGTGGCTGAAATCCAACAGAAGACTGGTATGTGACACATGATGTACAGGCTTCTTGATGACTTGATGTGTGTGATAATTCTATTGGCCAGACATTGATCATTTATTCTCTTTCTGAAATACTCTTCCTTCTGAGGGTCATTGAACCCTCGTACATATGTCACCTGGTCAACACACTCAGGAGGAATCTGGCTGGCTGCTGCTGGTCGAGAGGTTATCCAGAGCAAAGCAGAGGGAAGCAGATTCCCCTTGATGAGGTTGGTCAGCAGCACATCCACTGAGGCTGATTTTGTTACATCAAACAAACTCTGATTGTTTGAAAAATTTAGAGGTAGTCGGCACTCATCCAGACCATCAAAGATAAAAAGAACTTTATAGTCATCAAAGTCTGTTGATCCCAGTTCTTTTGAATCTGTGAAGAACTGATAAAGAAGATCCATCAAACTGATTTTTTTCTGATTAATCAGATTCAGCTCTCTGAATGGAAGTGGAAATATGAAGTGAACATCCTTATTTGCTTTTCCCTCAGCCCAGTCCAGAACAAATTTCTGCACAGAGACTGTTTTTCCAATTCCAGCAACTCCTTTAGTCAGCACAGTTCTGATGGCTTTGTCTTGTCCAGGTACGGCTTGAAAGATGTCATTGCATTTAATTGGTGTTTCCTTTGTCACTGAACTGGATGCTGTCTCAATCTGTCTCACCTCATGCTCATTATTGACCTCTCCATTCCCTCCCTCTGTTATGTAGAGCTCTGTGTAGATCTCATTCATAAGTGCTGAGCTTCCTTGCTTTGCTATTCCTTCTTTAATTCTCTGGAATTTATCTCTTAGTCTGGATTTGTGTTTTTTCATACACAAAGGAGCAAATTCTGAAGAACAAAGGAAATGATTCCTAATGAATAATATTTTACTTGGGGGATTTACGAGGGGTCACCAAGCTTACTCTATTTTAAGGGTTACATTAAGAAGAAATAACATTTCCTTAACATTTGCTGTGTATTGTCAGAAAGGGACATAGAAATATGAAAGGGCAGAAAGGGCACAGAATGTGCACACAGAAACATGCACAAAAATCTATTGTTGTGAATTGTTACAGCTAATTGTTTTACCATTGTTGCATTAATTCAAAACTTAGCTGATTATGTAATTCCTCTCAGTAAATGTGCAGAAGATTGCAGTTTTGTGTTGCTAGGGAGTGTTAAGGATTTTGAATGTAAAAACAGGTGTCTTCTGGAAAACAAAGTTTTTTATTTCTTATATTCTTTACAGTATATTGTAGCATATCCAACACTCTTACTTGTCTGTAGTGTGTTAGCGAGATCTGACTGGTTCATCTTCCTCAGGACATGCAGTGTGATCTTCAGAAGCCCCTCTCTGACTCTGCTCTGATCTACATCATCCATCTCTTTATCAGAACATGCTGAGTTATCTGCGGTCAGTAGTCTCTTAAAGCTCTTTAGCTGTTTCTTCATCAGAGAGATGATTTTGTGTTCAAGATCCTGAAATAATTGTTCAACAAACGTGTGTAGTTCAGTGTGTATGGATTAACTAGCTCTGTTATGAATTGCCATAATACATGCCCCAACCAAATTCATGTACTGTAAGGGGTTTCTACACACAAAGTCTTTAGTGCAGTCAATCATCACACTGTAAAACATAAGCTTATATAAAACATAAACATTAAGATCTTTTAGGATCTTTTGGTGAAACCAATTCTCCCTTCTCAGGCAGTTTGATTGACAGACATTCTGAACAATTAACATGCTGATTATGTTGAAAAACCAACCATGCAGTAAAATTAAAAATGGTGAACTTTTCTCATATGGGACTTGCAATGTAGACAGCATTACAAGCTGGGGAATATACAATTTCCCCCATTCCCTAAACCTGGCAGAAACTTTGGGAGCTAACCAGATGTTATATCTTTACAGCCTACAGTAGTTAACCAATGTTAGCTAGAATGACTTCTAAATATGATAGTAAAGGCATACTGCTTTTAATGATTGTAATAGTGAAAAGAGAGCTACCCAGGAACAGTGTTGCTCTTTAATGTTACCCACAGTCTCAATTGTCAGGTGATGTGGTAATTCAATAGGCCTGAAGGCTATAGCTTCAATGTTAATTTGGGTTATTTAATTAAACAGTCACTTTTACATCCTAAATATATCCTTCAAATGCATACTGCAGACCTTTCTGCACTCCCAGGGAGTGCACAAATTAGCGGCAGGAGCCCCATGGCTGGTACCAAACGCTTGTCAGATATGGCAAGAGTAACTAAAAAGGATGTGTCTTTCTGAAGGGTAAATCTCAAAATTATTTATCACAACAGTAATTTTTATATAGACCTAGCCTACACAGTTAAACTTTGTCTAAACTCCAGTCATTAATTTACATAATTTGTGTTACATGAAAACAAGAAAACTTCAGGTCAGTATTTGCTGACTCAAAAATAATAATAAAAAAATGTATTTTTTTTATTAAAAAATACATTCACTCAATACACTCAAGGACACCTTACAACCTAATTACAGTCATAATATACAACACAGCTATATAATCAAAGCAAGATCAGCTCAACAGATAATCCATGAAATAAAATTAATCAGAAAAATTAATTTGAAAAGAAGAATTGTAAGATGTGATTTACAAGTAATAAGACAATCACTTTCACATATTGCAGAACAGAGCTCCATGCTATGGACCCCATAATGGAGGTCTAACAAGAAAAAAGATAAGGAAGATCTGAGAGTGCAGAGATTGCAAGAGTGCAAGATTCTGTAGCACTTTAGAAGTGAGAAGCAGACTCTCGTAATCTACATGATATTTACAGGAAGCCAGTGTAGTTGAGAGAGTTCTGCACCAACTGGAGTTAATGGAGAAGTTGAAGAGTGACCCCAACTAGGTCTGAGTTACAAGGATGGCTGTGGGGTAATGGTTTGGAATGTAAGGAATGGACTGAGACGACTGATGTTTCCTTTCCAGAAAAAGGCTGTCTTGACTTTACAGCTCATACTTCAGATACTCCGGCAACAACAAAACTGACATTCTGACATTGTAAATATCAGCATTCAATCATATATGTTCAAAACAGAGTCAGACACTGATAAAGGAAAGACTCTGGAAGAGAAGTAATAACTTTGAGAATGCATCAGGTACTGATTTGTGAAGATGTGCTAGCAGATAAACACTGTACTTTTAGTACAAGTCTTTACAGATCTTTACAGATAAAGTACACAGTATAAAAAGACCACCTTACTGATTTGGGCATAATATAGGTGCAGTTGTAAGTTATGATGCCACTGTCTCTGATTGTATTATCAGAGACCAATGCAATGGTAACCTCAGCCAAATAACAGAACATTTAGATATTTTATATGGCTGAGACATTGTTATCACTAACTACTCCTGCGAGGATGTGGACTGTGTGCAACTCGGACTGTGCAACTCGGACTGTGTGCAACCCTAGTCAGGGCCTGTCCCAATGTAACAACTCAATTTGAGACACTGTTTCAGATTTGTAGGAATTATAAAAAAAAAAAGCATTACACCATTACACTGTGGACACACTAATGTGTTCAAAATCTCAAAGTGCCACATTTCCTACAAGTGAGGAGAAAGTGGCCAGTTGGTGGGGTGAGGGTGAGGAGTGGCAGGCTTAGGTGTGTGTAAAACATGTAAGTCACAAATGCTTAATTTCAGCTGTTACGTACTTGCTAAATAACTGATTTTTGTTCATTTATAACAAAAAACATATATATTGTAGCTTTAAATATTTTTAAAGCTACAATATTTTTGGATATTACGTCTACATACAAACCATTATATGATTAGCTATATACACTGTTGAACTACACACAGTGTTCTAAAATGTTTGTTTTACAAATGTGCTTGCAGTTTTGTAGACTTCAAATTTGGTATGAGTGTATGCAATTAAAAAAAGTTTCTTATTTGATGATCAGCTACTACCTCAATGAACAATATATCCGCTCTTAATTTTGGATTATGAGTCTACTCCCATTTACTTAATCACTGTTTTGTATTACATGACTCTCTGTATGGATTCATTGGGATTCAGTGGATCTCCATGGGCATGTCCTGTTTACAGTATGTAATAAATGTGTTTTAAGGCCACCACAACACAGTTTGTAGTAATACATGTATTAAATGTGTGTGTAGTCCCACAACACAGCTTCAGTGATTCACATGAGCAACACATATATATATATATATATACATAATCCTACCTGGAAAACACAGTCCACATGCTTCTCTTCTAAGGTCTTTGATCCATATACTGTGTTGCTGTAAGTTAACAACACATTAAATATGGGGAATTCAAACATGTATTTATCAAAACTAATAAATACACACATATATGTGTTTACTGTTGTGTATTACATCACATCAAGTGTACAGTGGAGGTGAGTACAGTGGGGGGAAAAATTATTTGATCCCCTGCTGATTTTGTACGTTTGCCCACTGACAAAGAAATGATCAGTCTATAATTTTAATAGTAGGTTTACTTTAACAGTAAGAGACAGAATAACAACAAAAAAATCCAGAAAAATGCATTTAAAAAAATTGATTTGCATTTTAATGAGTAAAATAAGTATTTGACCTCCTTCACAAAACATGATTTAGTATTTGGTGGCAAAACAATCACAGAGGTCAGATGTTTCTTGTAGTTGGCCACCAGGTTTGCACACATCTCAGGAGGGATTTTGTCCCACTCCTCTTTGCAGATCCTCGCAAAGTCATTAAGGTTTCGAGGCTGGTGTTTGGCAACTCGAACCTTCGGCTTTCTCCATCTATGGGATTAGGGTCTGGAGACTGGCTAGGCCACTCCAGGACCTTAATGTGCTTCTTCTTGAGCCACTCCTTTGTTGCCTTGGCCATGTGTTTTGGGTCATTGTCATGCTGAACTAACCATCCACGACCCATTTATAATGCCCTGGCTGAGGGAAGGCCCCGTCCATCGTCCCTTTGTTGCGGTGCAGTTGTCCTGTCCCCTTAGCAGAAAAACACCCCCAAAGCATAATGTTTCCACCTCCATGTTTGACGGTGGGGATGGTGTTCTTAGGGTCATACGGGCCTGTACATTAGCTTTGTTGAGCAGGGGGACCTTGCAGGCGCTGCAGGATTTCAGTCCTTCACGGCGTTGTGTATTACCAATTGTTTTCTTGGTGACTATGGTCCCAGCTGCCTTGAGATCATTGACAAGATCCTCCCATATAGTTCTGGGCTGATTCCTCACCGTTCTCAAGGTGAGATCTTGCATGGAGCCCCAGATCAAGGGAGATTGACAGTTATTTTGTGTTTCTTCCATTTGCAAATAATCACACCAACTGTTGTCACCTTCTCACCAAGCTGCTTGGCGATGGTCTTGTAGCCCATTCCAGCCTTGTGTAGGTCTACAATCTTGTCCCTGGCATCCTTGGACATCTCTTTGATCTTGGCCATGGTGGAGAGTTTGGAATCTGATTGATTGCTTCTGTGGACAGGTGTCTTTTATACAGGTAACAAACTGAGATTAGGAGCACTCCCTGTAAGAGAGTGCCATTACCATTACCAAACCTACCAGACTGATCATTTCTTTGTCAGTGGGCAAATGTACAAAATTAGCAGGGGATCAAATAATTTTTTCCCCTACTGTATCTGCATGGCACTGTTTTCTTGCCAGCAGCACAAACTCACCCAGCTCAGCGAATACATAGACTGATGAACTGATTTACTTCACTAAACCATGACACTGTCCTACCTCATATATAAATCAGAGTCTCCCAAACTGAAGACAAGTGGAGGATCTATTGATGCATCAGTCTTCACAGTCACACAACTGGGTTCAGGAATTTCTTCATAAATCCAACTAAAAAGGCAGCAATTAAGCAGTTTCAGAACGTACAAGATCTCACAGAGATGTCTTCCTCTAATTAGTTTCTCTGTGTTATATTTCTCTCCTACAGGAAGACATCCTAATCTTTTTCTGTTTCTGCCAGGTTTAATACACATATTTATTTACATGTACACATTTGGCAGACATGTTTATCCAACGCAAATTATTGTTCAATTCAAATAAAGCATTTGATTAGAATTAAACCTATGCTCTACCAAATGAGGCAGAGGACCCCCTATATTTAAAATATGTATTTTAACAATTAATTTTTCCAGACTGTGACAAAACTTTTTTGACTGGGCGTACATTTTTCATAAAGCAGATAATATTTAAATTATGTATTTACCTCTGGTCTTCAAAAGTCTGGAGATTAGGAGAGTTTGATTCATGTATCTGACCTGTCCTGAAACACAGAAGTAGCAACAGAAATAGATGTAACTGCAGTGTGAAAGCATTCATTTGCCCTCTAACATACACAGACACATCCTCCGTTTGTCACTTGTACTCATGTGTATGCAGATTTGCTGTACTAATAGATTATACTGTAATTCATTAGTTTTTCAGAAATTCTTTTGTGGCGATCACGGTCCCCAGATCTAATCTCCTCTTAGGCTGTGAGGCCTGTGTGCTTCCCAGTCCCTGTAGGTCTCTGTGGGGGAGCTCAATTGCCATGCTGGCCTTTTGTTGCTGCCTATAGGCCTATTGGCAGCAAAGGATTTAGCAGAAGAAGATGAATCACCTGACGGCGTAGCTACCTGGCCTTGGTGAGGGAGGATCTCACCAAGGAAAATTCACCACATGGTCCCTGAAAGGAGTCATGGGAACCTTAGGCATGTAGGCCTCCGAATAATGTGAGAAAATCCTGGTCTGAACTGGAGCCACTCGTTGGACACAAACAGTACCTGCAGGGGAGGGCAAACCACTCACACAAACACTGTACCCAAAGGCTGCAACAGAATGGGGGGGGACAAGGCATCCTTGTGAACACTGAGAGGCAAAGGCAGAGAGTGACCAGACACCCTGGGTGTCAGCGTCTCTTAGCATGACTGGCCCAGAAAAAAAAAAGGAAATTGCACTTTGCATAAAGATGGATGCGCAGGCCAGATGGTTAGAAATCACCCCTAGGGTACCTGAAGCCTGAAGGGTGGAATACATCCCCAGCCTTGCCCTGAGTGAGATCCATCTGCATAAGCAGCTTGATGTTCTCTAGGGTGTCCATCTTCACCACTTCAAAGTCTTAGGAGGATGCGTAGAAGTTTACTGGTGGCTGAGGAGCTGCAGGAGTCCTGCAGGTTTGGCAAGAAGCATATGAAGGGGGCTGCCTCTGAGTTCAGTACAATAGGGTACAACCACACTGAGGCAGGATGTGTTTTATCTATCGATGTGTTTTATCTATCGACTTCCAGCAGGGCCGGACTGGGACACAATTTCAGGCTGGGAAATCCCACACCCACCCAGGCCATTCTATGCACCAAAATAATTCAGAAACCATGCAACCTTATTTTTTCCCTCTATATTATATTTATTCCCCCTATTATAATAAAACATTTACAATCAACCTCAAAGTAAAGCAGATCTTTTATTAGATTACATAAGTCTGCACAGAACATTATACCAAGCATTTATGTCCAAAGCTGCTATTTTCTCTCCATATCTCACTCATAAAAGTGTCATCTAACCTCTCTTCTGCAGTTAAACAAAACTTTCAGTTTAGAAGCTTAGCAGTTGCAGCTTTGCGCAAGACTTCGCTGCTCTCAGCAACCTTATCAATGATGTTGTCAGTGTCTAATCCAACAAGTATCTCCCTCTCAGTGGACATTAACACAAAAGCCTCAAGGTGCTCCTGATTAATTGAGGTTCTAAGTCTGTTCTTCACAAGCTTCAGTGTGGTGAAGCTTCTTTCACAGGCTACTTGTGTCACAGACAATGTCAATAAAAATTTGTAGCCCAGTCCAATGACATGATAGGCATCAGTAAAAAGTCTCCACTGTGGCACAATCATCAAAATTTATTAAAAATTTGCTAAGCTCCACTAGAGCTGATTTTGGGAGCCCTTTTTTGTATTTCAGCAAAAACAACACAAAGCTCTCAACACAGAGCTGCATTTGCTGTGTATCGGTGGTAGATAGTGTCCATGATGACATTGTGGACTTTGACTTTGTATTCTTTTAAAGAATCTGAAAGTAGCTCATCTTCTGCTATCTCACCCGGCATGACTTTGTTTTTTCTATGCCTTTTTTCTGGGAGGGCAGTTTGTACCTCAAAGTCATAATCATTCTGCTCTGGTAAATTGTTGTTTGCCCAMTGTACAAATGTATCTGCTGCTTTTTTAACACTTTCAAAATCTGATCCTTTTCATGTTGTCCTCAGTTCCCATAACCATACGCTGAGCAGTCAGCAAGTCCATGCCACTTGTCTGGAGGTACTTTGACAGTGGTGTTATTTAAGCAAATATGCAAAGAAAAATCTGTGCTGTGAGTATGGTTTCATATAGTAATGCCTCCATGTAACCTCCGGCTTTCACTCTCACAGTCGGTTGCATTGTAATGTCTTTCTCCATCTTTGCCATGGTGGTAACAAGATCAATGAAAGTGCCCCCTCAGGATTTCCAAAATATCCAAAAACTTTGCGTAGTGCTTGGACCACCACCGTGTTTCTCTTATTGGAGCAATACGTCTGTGTCTCCTGTCTTTACTGACTTCCTTCCACACTTTCATGCGTTTGTAAGACTCACGTATGAATGTGGGGATGTCATTTAGCAGGGAGAAAAGTGATGCACTTGACACTACAATTCCAGTTGTGTCTGCCAACACAAGATTAAGTATATGTGAATAACACCAAACATGGACTTGTGCTGGTGCCTCTTGTGTGAGAAGTGTAGAAAATCCCTTGTACTGGCCTTGCATGTTTGCAGCCCCATCTGTTGAGTTGCCAATGCATTTCTTAATGTCAATGCCAACTTTTTCCAAAATTTTCTTTAGCAAAACAACACCAGAAGAGGACTCACAGTCAATGACTGTAATTAGTTTCTCATTGAAGACATCTGTCACATATCTTAGTACAACAGCACATTGATTCTTAGCGGTCAAATCTTGTGTAGTATCCATTTGTACTGAATACATTCCAGCTTCCTTAACTTCTTCAGCAATTCTTTGTTGGATTAAGAGACTGATAACACTAATCACTTTGTTTACTGTCGTCTTGGACAGCAAAGTCAAAAGGGAACCTCTTCCTTTATGCCCACTTTCATGCATCTTTTTACTTTTTTCAATGCATTCACTGACGTGTGCTTGTAGACAGGCATCAAACTTGCTGAGCAGCAGTATTAATTCTAAAAAATGTCCATAATCTAAAGTCTTCTAAGGAATAAGCACTCTCATGTTTATCGCCACAATAACCAAGGCCCCGCTTACTAATGACCTTGATGACATTAATCACACATTCTATTACCTGTCGCTTTTTCCTTACTTTATCTCGATGTGCTGACATC
>JAZGTK010001542.1:0-33964 GCA_036877625.1 Ambastaia sidthimunki | reverse complement strand
GTGTACACACATATACACGCATATACACGCATACACATTTAAATGTGTGCGTGCGTGCGTGTGTGTCTCTTGATAAGGGTAATTACAAACTTTCTTTCATTGCAATCTCATGAATGATGCACTGTTGGATTTATTTATACACATACAGAGTTTCAAATGCATCAGAGGAGAAAAGTTACAAGAAAAATTAGTGCAAAATTAGTCTTTCTCTAGACCACCCACAACCTGATTGGTCAAAGGTTCCATCAAACTACAATTGCTTCTTTGTTCTTAATCAGCAAACGTGCATGTGTACATTTCTCTATGCCTGTAGCAACATTCACAATCTCGTGTTTTATGTGTGATCAGTTTGTCAGTTGCCCCCATGGACAAATACACTTGCACCCTACAACACACACATACACACATGTTGCTGTGAAGCAGTATTTATAGAGCTGTGCTCTGTATTAGATTTAATTCATCTTTGTTTGAAATGTATGACATTGTGTGTTGAAGAAGCTGTGTGTGTGTGTGGTCTAACTAACAGTAGCATCTATTCCACTCATATTTATTTTGACATTTTCCATTCTTTCTGCCAGCAGCCAAGGAAAAATGACTGTTTTAATCAGACTGACCACACGCACATACTCGCAACACAAACAATGTCAAACATAACACATCAGAGGAAAGGGTGTGTTTCACAGCAATACACAGAACCTTCTGTTCACATGATGTTTGTGTTTTTAAAATATTAGGGGCAATCTTTTAAAATGTTTTCTTTCTGCTGTCCACATAAAAAATGCAAGAAATTGGTATGCATTTTAGAATAAATAAACCGTTTTATTTACTACTTTTTGGATGTCCCCAAATTGAGGTCTTGTAAAAGTTTTGTCAATAAAGTTTAAATGAGTAAACTCGCACTTTTGCGTGTGTGTGTGTAAACTTAAAAATTATATATAGCTATATATCTACATAAGCTGCAGCTTACTTCTCTTGTACAGCAGTTCTTCAGGCATCTATATGCCTTCCCATCTCCATCTATATATCTGTTTAGTACTAAACCTCATTTTAAGTATTAAGAGTTTAAGTTGAGTCACATGCTTTGAGCCCAAGCCAGCCAAATATGTTTAGCATTATTTTAGATGAAGATTATAGTAACATTCGAACTGTTCCTGATTTGGATCACCATCATCTTCTTACATGGCTTTCTTCTTCTTTGAATTTGATTTTCTTTTTTGTTTCTGATTGTAACTGAAAATAAGCTGAAATATTGGAAGTGTAGAGAAGTATTTTCACTGCTTACACAAACACACACACACACTCACCCTGAGCCAGAACATCATGTCCAAAGGCTGGAACATCCTCTGGCAGGAAGACAGGCCTGCAGTTTCACATTTCAAACACACTGTGGATTAGACAGAGTTTGACACAGCAAGGTGTTTACAGATCTCAAAGTGTCATCTTACTGGTAAATACACACACACAAAGTCATGTTCACACTCTCACATCAAAGTTGTACATGGATATGTAAATATGTACATTTACACATTACACCCAACATACTCTGGAGTTGAACTTGTGATTTAGTTGCTTATGTGATCACATTACATGAATTTTACCACAACTCTTTCCACCCCACAGTTCCGTGACCCTGCTAACCCTTGTTGTGTGTGTGTGTGTGTGTGCGCTCACATCACACAATTCAAACCCTTCTCTCCTCAATAATCCTCTGCTTATTTACAATCACAAAAGAATAAAGAGAAGCGATGAGGATGACAATGCCAGTCTAGAGTCTGGTAACATGACTCTGGTGTGAAGCAAAGCAGGGCTTGCTGACACAAACAGAGGTATGTTTGCTACTGCTGCTTTATTTCCGCCTGACCCCGTTTACACCCGCTATTACGTCCCGGAATACCTGTCAGTCAAGTACTGTGCTCAAACTAGATTTGCATTTGAACTTATGTGCACCTTTAAAGGATTTTTTTACATGAAAAGCCTGCATACAAAAAGGTATTACCGTGGTTTTATACATGGGACCATAGCTATACAATTTTTGGTACAGTTTACCAAAGTATGTTATTTAGAGTACCTTGTAAATATTGTGGTATATGAAAATGGTTGTTATTTAGTTTGTTATTATATTCCTGTACTTTATATTCCTTTTGTTCTTTTCACATTGATTTTACATGTGTTTGACTTGAATTGAGATTGAGGTACGCTGATGTTATTTCACTTCTATATCATTCATTAAATTCAAGCAAGACTGTTTGTGTGTGTGTTTGTGGGCTTAATCATTTCAATGGAATGTCCTGCTGTTATAAATCCACAGGGTTTCTCAATATACACACACACAGTCTCACAATCTTTTTCATTATGTTCAGTGTTGTCTTTCATCAGAGGTGTGTGTGTGTGCGTGTGTGTGTGTGTGCGCATTTCAGTTTACATGCTGACATTTACTTTATGAAGGACTTGTTTCATTGATCATGTGTTGGCTTACGATCAACCTGGAGTGAAAATGTAAAACCCTTTGAAATGGCTCCATCAATTAATTTTATTCTTCTGCATTGTGTTTAAAAAAATCTCATTCCTTCATCTCTTCATCCTCACAGAGCAGATGGAGGGATCGTACACGAGAGCTGGAAACAGTCATTCATCGTACCAAGCGCTCAGGTAAGAAAAAAGAACTGTGTGTGTGTGTGTGTTGGTATTCATGTAATTTGGAGTTTATATTAAGACAGTGTGTGTGTTGTTACGAGTGTGTGTATACATGTGTGCGAGTATGAGGTCTGTGAGATTGCCAGCATTTTTCTTTGATGTGGTTTGGAGTTTAGAACGAGATGCATTTCCTTCATTTGATCAGGCTACCTCTCTCGCTCTTACTCTCTCTCCCTTCATTCATTCCTTCCATCTTACTCATTATTGGGTGATGCTGTGCTCACCAGTAGTTTATATGTGAAATCTTTATTTTTCCATTGTAGTAGCTTATAGCAAACTGATCTAGCGCCTCTTTCGCTTGTTCTCGTGCGTCTTCGGTTACCTGCTCCTTTTTCTATAGCCGTGATTGGCTCCAGTTGGCAGAGGTTTGATTGGCAGGAGGTTTTGGCTTTGATTACGGCTGTGCAGCGACTGGCTCCGATTGGAGCTTCTACTGTTTCAGCTTTTGCACCTGCGTGTGTGATGTGCCAAAGTAAATACTGATACAACATAGATAACGCGCACGCATAGCACACAAGCATTGTACACATACTCAATCTCACACGCTCACATGTTTTTAATCACAGATGCTGAAGCAGAACATCAGATGACTGATATTCTGCAGATATGCATACACAGATATACATAGGGGATAATGTACAGTCAGATCGTCATGGTCACATAATACAACAACATTTTTGTGGAAGGACGAGTTGTCTGTACAATATCCTGCATTTTTCATGGCTATTTACAGACTAAATAAATGGATAAAAACTATTGATTTTAGCAGAAATTGTTTAATGTAAGAAAAAAGTGGAGTGTAAATTGGACATTGGTCAGTAATACTGTTTAGTGGCCATGCAACAAAATGTTTGATTGCAGAGTGCCACAGTTATGCACCAATCAAAGAGAGCTGAACAGTTGTGGTGTGAATGCAAAACCTAAATAGGATTAGGACTGACCTGTGTTCAGTGCCTTGTCAAATGCGCACACACAAGCTGACTCAAATAAACTCAGTTTAATGATTAACAACTGCATTTGCTGAAATCTGTTAATTTTATCACATGATCTCTGATATTTGTCTCTGATTCCCTGTCATGGATTGTAACTCACAGAAACCAGAACAGAAGAATTGTAATAGATTGATTTAAGCTGCCTTTCCTAGAGTAAGTTGATTTAAATGTGTGAGGAACCCACTCAATGTGTGCGATTATGTAGTTGTTCTTCCATAATGTAAAAAGTATATGTTCATGCAGCACAGCTATATTAAAAAAAGATCTTTATTTATCATACTTAGACCGTTTGTTAAAAGCAAACAAACACAATCACTATTGCTGCTTGTGTTATTTGACTTGTGTTTGATCAATCCTCGTCCAAGTCCACAAGAGTCTGTCCAACCAAGAGATGATATCAAACATGTTGGATGTTATCAGAGGGTCGGCAGGGAGTTGATTCACAGAATCTGTCAACGCTCCCCCTCTGGGACACATGGTCGCGTGCAACGCCCCGCTCTGAGTCTCCTGCGTCTATGTTAAAGGTGCCTACGACTCAAAATCAGCTAATGGGATGCCGGCGTAACAGAATGTCTGGCAGGAACCATCATGAGCCAACAACATGAACGCTGCCAGTTTTGTACATGTCCACACACACAAAAACACACACATTAATAAGTTTGCAGAATCACATCCGGACATGTACACTGTTAGCACCAGAAGGAAGATCAGAGATCTGACATTGCATAAAGAACAGAACTGTTTAATGAATGTCCAGATCCCTCCAGTTACAGAGACTGAGTTAAGCATTCATTCAGTTATTCATAAATGTGACATCAGTCTGGTTTTCTTTATTCTAATGTCCTATGTAAATAAGCATGTGAGCAGAGCCATAAACCCATAGCGTTAAGAAACACCCCCCCAGGCAGAGCTGAATGTCATTGGATTATATGTGGCAGGAAAAGCCATGTGCCTTGCAGTTTGGTGTTAGTGAGGTTATGTTCAGAAAAAAATGGGGACTGAGCATTGAACCCAGAGGTATAACTTGAGGGATCCGCCCATAAAGTAGTTCTTAAACATCATTATCAAGATCTGAAATAAAACATCAAATCTTTCACAGACATCAAATCTAGTTCTTTAAAAAATGTATTTTTCAAAGTAGTTCTCTGTATGCGTGCAGGAGGCAGAGCTTGTGTATCAGCTTGTAAATCATGCATTAAATTCTCTCTCACACACACTCAGGTGTGCTGCAGATGGATGCAGGAAACAATGCCTGTAATATGCTGAGCATTAAATCTCTGTGTTTGATTTAGATCCAGACAGCAGTGTGGTGATGTTTCATAAACTCTGATAAATCCTTAACACACTGTTATGTAGACATTAAAGGTATTGCATACATCACCATGTGTGCATTTGAAACTATATACCTTATATATCACTGTGAGCTCATTTTGAACATTGCGCGCACACACACACATACACATTATTCTCATGCTCAGATAAATAAAAATGTGGTGGGGAAGGGGGAACAACATTCATGGACCCCAGCTGATTAGATTTCAGTATAAAATGAATCCAGAGTAAGTTTTAATGTGTGAGTTACTCCATCTAGTGTCAAACTGTGCTTGGGTCCATATATCTTTTTTTCAATTTAGAAAATGTATCGGGCATAAATATTTATTACCAGCAATGAAACTTTGCATAATTAAAAAATAGACCTATATGTTTTTATTGCATATGAAAAATAGACCTATATGTTTTTATTGCATATGAAAAATAGACCTATATGTTTTTATTGCATATGAAAAATAGACCTATATGTTTGTTCTTAAGACAATTTTTATTGCATATTTGTGACTATATATATATATATATTCTAGGTGAAACCTCATGTCACAGAAACATCACTACACAATGTGATTTTGTTTTGCTACATATACTGTGTGTACTACATACTTTGATAATAAAGTTTGCACTGAGGAAAAAGTCATAAGAAGATGTGCATAGCAACAGATGTAAACCATGCATTATCTTGCAGTATATTGTCCTTATAAACTTTATTGAATAACTTATTTTAGTGACTGGCCAGTTTGTACACAAATTTGGTGTTTGGCACAGATTAGTTTTGGACAGTGTGTGTGTGCATCTGTTTGTGTGCACGATATGCTAATTGCATATGCTAATTTTATAAGGTATTTATTTAATAAGCCACATATAAATAAATTCTTGCACTCACATGCTATACTGCCCCTTTTCCAAATTCTCAGATTCATGGGTCAAAACATTTACACATGGACTTGCACAAACTCAAACACTTTGTTGCTTTTGGCCTCATAAACATGCACTTGTGAATGTACAGATGGTGATCGGTGTGTATGTGAATGCAGCTGGATGTTTGGTGTTAAATATGGTTCCAATAAAGTTTGTCTTTGATGCTAATTTGTTCCATTCATTAAAGATTTAACACTCATTCTTTTTCCCCCATTTAAAACAAACACAGACATACACTGTCAAGTAACTCCCTCAAAATTCTTTTAATGTACATGGTTTTCATGTACACAAACATGCACACATGCAGACAGTTAACAGCAGTTATTTCAGCAGTTTAAAGTTCTTATCACTGTACTTATCGCATTCTTAAGTTTTGATTGTTTGACATTTTATTTTAATTACATCAGCCTTATATGAATTTGTAAAGCAGGCAGACAGGTAAAACATGTTAGAGTATGATATTGATTTTAAAATTTTATAAATAGCAGTAAAGATTATGTGGATTATACCAGAACAAGGAACTATTCTGTACTATTCTATTAAAATAAGCACTGATATGGGCAATATATATAAAATAGAATATCTATTTTCTTTTATCCGTGATCTTTTACACACACACAGTCAAGGTATCTGTATTTTAATATCCAGAACAAACTAGGGTTTTTTTATTGGTTTGTCGAATGATTCGTTTGGCATATTAAAGGAAAACCTTAAGAATAGATTTCACCCACGTAGAGTTGTTTGTTATTTTAATTAATTACATTTAATAAATCATCAAATTTTCATTACATTTTCTGTTTAGTTTTGAAAACGTTAATATTCACGTAATACAGTTGACTTTTTCATATAGTAAAGTAACAATGTCATCTTATATGGTACTTTTTAAATATGTTAATCCTTTAGGCACCAGACAATTCAAATAGAATTATATAAATATGTGTTTTAGTCTTAGGACACGCATTTGTGCTGATAAATTCCATGAAGATCATGGCATGGTGCTATTTCACAATACGTAATGTTTAACCCAGGTGGTATGTAAATAAAAGAGTTGGCACTGAAATACCATTTGCTAAAGTGTTTGAACTGTTTAGTGAATTCACCAGTGATTGTTATATAAAGATGACATGACCTCAGCAGAGCAAGACTGAAGACAGGTGGAGGTCATGATTTCAGCGTGCCTATTGTGTGTTATTTGTTATGCTTGTTAGATTTTATGTTTGCGTATGTTGTTATGTAGTAAATCAACTTTCCATCCAACATAAACCTTTCTTTCTTGTTCTTTCTCTCACTCTATCGCTCTACTTTGTTGTTTCTCATGTGATGAGAAAAAATGAGAATTATGGGAAAAGATTAAAAACAGAAAGTTTTTTTTTCAGGTTTGATTTTCTTTGTTTTGCGAAAAATAAATATCGCGTGCGAAGCCTACCAGACAACACAAAAACAGCAAGTCGTTTACAAATGAGTTGAAGTAGTTTTATTGTGAATATTGGCCAACACAAACACAGAGGGACCTCAGGCCTTAGGACCATAGATCTGTCTCCTGAGAGTGATTGTGTGAGGATTTCTGAGTGTTTAGACTAGTCTTTAATCTAGAAAACAGTTTATTTTGTCCAATATGTTTATTACGGATTTACTCGGTTTGTTACACTTGCACACACACAAATAGGCTCTAAGTAGACATGTTGATTGTTGTATTGACGTCATATTATGATAATCTTGCTGTTCAGCAGGACATTGAATTAAACCTGAAAGTATATTAATATTTTATATAAATATTTGTCCATTAAACTAAACTGTCTGTTTGTCCATATAAAGAGTGTTTAGGGCTAACACCATTTGTGGACTTGCGAACACCATTAGGTGCTTGCTTTAGTATGTTTGTGCTCCATATTTTTTAGACACCAGCAGGTGCTGTTGTTCTTCCAAATAGGCTCGGTTATATTTTGTTCTGATTAAAAGCAGATAATGACAGATAACAGCCACTTTGAATGAGTTGTCTGCTTTTTTTAGAATTGGAACCAGGACTTAAGGTTGATTTCTCCTGCATTGTGAGTTGAAAATGTGAAATGATACATTTATAATTATTTTCTCTTGTTTTCTTCTGCTTATTCTCTCTTTTAGAACCTAATGGAAAAAAGAAAGGGGAGCGGAGAAAGGGTAATCTTATCTGTTTTTTCACAATACTCTCTTATTATCCGTCTGGATTTGTTCTAATGAATACTGAGTGACAGTCTGCAGTGATGTTTCAGTTTCAAAGTCTCAGTGTTTCCAAAGTCTTAATACTCATACAGACACAAAGAGGTGATATTATTGGGGAAAGTTTAAATATTTAAATTGTAATATTAAAAATTATAAAATAAGGCACAAGCAGCTAACACACAGTGTTATTTCTCATTGATTGTATTACCATTTTAAACCATTTTTATTATATCATATATATAATTATGTTTGTTTTCTCCATCTTATCAGGCAAGAAAGGCCCCCCTGGCGCTCCTGGACCCCCAGGTCCACCTGGTCCACAAGGCCCACCTGGAATACCAGGGATACCAGGGATCCCAGGCAGTAATGCAATGGGTCCCTCTGGCCCACCAGGCCCTCCTGGACCAGCAGGACCTCCAGGACCACAAGGTCCACCTGGACCACAGGGACCTTCAGGTTAACAAAGACACTTGCCTTTACACATAGTCAAACCAAGCTTATCAACAGCTTATAGGTTTTATACCAAGTAAGGAAGATCTAGCCATTGAAAAAAGTAACTGAGTTTACAATCAAGCTTTATGAGCATTATACCATAGGGCAAGACACTTGCTCCAAGGTGGCTGTTTCTACAGTTACAGTTAATCATTTTAGTGTATTAAGATTACGACAAAAATGTAAGTATTGTCTGTTGTGTTTGGCTGGAAAGCATGTGCTGAATGGCAGTCACCTTATCAGAAATTATATTTTTATGTTCGGTTTGCTGTGTATCAACAGGTGGTGCAGAAAGAGGCAGAAACAAAGAGACGCAGGTATCTTGTACTCGTCACTAATCATTTTTCCATGTACTTACGTGTGGATGTTTGGAATGTGCAGAAATATTCATGCTATATCTGAATATGCTACATTATTTGGCCATGAATGCAGTAGCTTGTGTTGGATGTTTGTGTAAACGTGTGTATGTATAAAGACTGTATTTTTTAATATGTGGGTTTAAACAACAATTGTTTTTCTGTAGCCAGCAGTGGTGCATCTTCAGGGTCAAGAGACCACAATCCAAGTGAAAGAAGGTAAGAGTTAAATAATGGTTTTTGACACGCAGCCACATATACTTCAGAATGTGTATTAATATTGTGCATGCATCAGCCAAATCATGTTTTGCTTTAAATCTATAATAATGTATATATAATGTTATATTCTATAATAGTAATGGCAACGTGTGTTTGGGGGTTAGGAAATATATTAGGGAATATACTTAGTCTAGTATTGTAAGTAGTCTAGCCTATTGTGTATAATGAGACAGTAAAGTGTGCATGTGTCTAATTGTGTGTCACTGGTATCATAACAGATGATTGAATATTTACTGATGTCTGTTTGTGAGATTTGTCAGAAGGTGTGTTGAAGAATTGGAGAATGATTTCAATTCATCAGAGAGTGTTTAAAATGCACTCGCGTTCTGGAGAGTTGGAGGTCCTGCTTGATGGAACATACTTTATATATAGTCAGGTAGAAGTGAGTACAGTCCCTGGACTAACTCTGCTCCTTATACACCAACATATACAATATACATTTTAAAAATACAAATATCATTTTATTTTTAGAATATTAACAAGAACAGAAATTAATAACTACTATTATTCTATTTTTCTTTGTGTGTGTGGCTCTCTCTCTTTTTCTGCAATAGGTATATTACCTGAATTTCACAGACATAGCAAGTTATGAGGTGATGGTGGACAAGACTCCCTTCTTACGCTGCACACGAAGTATTGAGACTGGCCAGCGCAAGTTTAACACCTGTTACACTGCAGGCGTGTGTTTATTGCGAGCCCGGCAAAGGATCTCCATCCGCATGGTGTACGAAGACACCTCCATTTCCATGAGCAACCACACTACCTTCCTCGGTAGTATCCGCCTAGGAGATGCCCCAACTACAGGACACACCTGAGCCAATCACCTCACAGATTGACCTTGTCAGACACACAGATCTCAGTAATTAGATGTTCATGAGCCGATGAGCTTGCAGACAACACCCACTGAAGTCATCTGAGTCAGTTTGTCTCATTAGCCCAAGTCCCATTTACAGGCCCAGTCTAGATCCAAGTCAGACAAATTATGAACTAATGGGCTTGTCTACATTTCTAGCAAGCAAGTGCTCTTTAGAGCTCATCTCGGAGGAAACGTGACTGGCTTTGTCAAAGCAGAATAGCATTTGCCACTGACAAAAATGTCAAACTCTCTTATAGCAATGAAGCCTTTTATCTATCTTCAAGAATTACCAACACAACATTCACCACAGGCAAGGAATTGAACTGTCTATTTACAAATTAAATCAATGGACATGGTGAATAAACAGGATACAGTGTGTTTCAGTAGGTTTAGCAGGTCCACAGATCAGAAGATTTGGAAACAGGGAAATTGGATAATCTCATATCTTTCACTGTTGCTGTGAAGTGTATGTAATGCCATTAATACACACTAAACAGTATTTGTCAGCTGATGAGAGCTGATCAAAAAAGATTTTTCTTAGCAACCTGCCTCACAAACAGTCACCAAAACACCATACACAAATAGTGAATCTGTGTACTATTCTATTAAAATAAGCACTGATATGGGCAATATATATAAAATAGAATATCTATTTTCTTTTATCCCTGATCTTTTACACACACACAGTCAAGGTATCTGTATTTTAATATGAAGTAATAAAGTTCTGAACATAATAGCGATGTACCAGTTTTAGAGGGTTATTTGGTTTTTTGGGCCTTTTGCAGCGCCCAAAGGAAGGCCCTGAGTTTAGGCACTGACATAATGGTTTAATGTGCCCTTAACCATGATTCATGTCCCTGAATGCCAAATACCATATGTGTCCTGCAGGGGTCAGTAGTGCTCCTGTACATTAAATGTAGCACTGAGAAGTTAGTAATGTTCGAAATAGCATACTGCTGAGCTCCTGTATACTGTGCACAATATACCCAAGAATATTGTGTAATTTAGCCCATATTGTGTGTAATACTGTGTGCAAAATTTTAGTATGACAGATGATCCAGAAGTAATGTCCACCACAAATTGTAACCTTTTTCAACACGTTGTTTGATCTAACTGAAAAGTGTTGACAGTTTTAAACAAAATTTGCTGAGAAATGCAAACAACAAACACATTTTTATTTCACAATGTGATGCTGCTCTCTGAATTACATGTGCATATGACAACAATGTACAACACTAGTATGTTTGCATACTAGCATGTGCATTGCATTAATGTGTGCCGTTTCATCCACTTTTTTTAACAGAGGAAAGTATATATAGTATATACTGCAAAGTATAAAGTAAGCTAGTATTCCTCTATGAACATAATCTTTATCTTGCACACACATGCATACAAGCATAAATTAAGGTAAATTCATAAATCACTCCTGCGTGGTTTCTCCAGCACGTGGATTGTGTGGGACTGAATAGGTTGTAAGGACAGAATTATGTGAGTGTAGTTTAGTTAATAAGAATCAGACCCCAGATCCTCACAGTAAGAATAAACTGCTTTATTGTGTGTTCAAAGGTCTTAAAATAAAAATAATGGGAATTAGATGGGACTTTCTGAAGAGTGCTGATAATCCTCCCCCAGGTTCTCACTGCATGTCCTCTCGTCCCCATATGGAAATGTAACACCACAGGCCAGATCAGAACAGCAAAAGCTCTGAATATGACCATGTTGTGATTGGTTGTTTTAATCCATCTTTTTCTATTTTTCGACAGCTTCTTTTTGTTCTTATTTGTTTTTGGTGTGTGTATTTTAGATATGAATGCCTTTGTATAGGTAAATCATTTGTATACTGTGTGTAGTCATGTTTTACTGAAGATAATGTATATTTGTAAACTTTACAGGGGCTGTATATATGTATATAAGATCTTTTGCTTTTTGTAAAAAAAAAATGTCATATTAAATTGTTTTTAAACAATTTGATAATAGTTTTTATGGATTGGTTTTCTCAATGGTTAGGTTTTTTTAATAAGTGTGTAGTGCCACCTAGTGTTAGTGAAAACTGGTTTGTTTGAATTTTCTCACAGCAGTCATATACCTGTTATGACACTGTCTGTGAAATCCAGGCTAAAGCCTTAATCTAATTAAGAAAGCCGATGCACCAAAGTTAAATTTCAATAATTTATTTTACTGTCATTTCAAACTTTGGCATGGCCTTAATCAACACTAAAGATATCAAGGTTATATTTTCACAAAATGTTCTTTGTATTTTGTGTAGAATGTAGGATGATTTTCTGTAGAAAACAGTAAATCAGAAAAAGCTGGGTTTTTACAGACAGGGTCACATAAGAGTATGTGTTTGAATGTCTGTTGCAGAGATGTTTGTCGCTTCAGAAGTCCATCAGAGCTACAAACTGGGTGTAATGCAGGTCAGCCAGACAAACAAATCAGTTACATTAAACATGAAAGCTCTGAAAGCAAATACATGTCACTTAAATTGTAATATATTGTATATACAGCCACGTTTTGTTTTTATACTGTGTATTAAGCGTTAAATAGTCTACAGTGTGACGTAATGGCTAATAACACTTTAGAATACCATGCTTTCAAAAACATGAAGATTTCATCACCTCTGTTTCCACATTCTTCTGTTTTACAGTGTATCTACACACACAAATGCAAAAGACAGGATACACTCTTTTGTCAAATCTCTACACAATTAAACTCAAAGAGTAAGAAATAAAGAGCAACAGGCCAGTCCTCAAACCCCCTGACAGCTTCAAACAGGTGGACTCTTATCACAGAATGGTTTTAAGGTGAGACTTACATCATTCTGAAATTTTCACACTTCAGGAAATGGAGGTACTGTTCTGGGCTCACTCGTGTTTCTGTTCTGAATATTTAACATAAAACGTGCATGTAGTTTTAATAACAATAATACATTTTTATCTAACATGTAGCAGCTTGGCTCCAGCACTATGATCATATATAGAATTTGTATTCAGAATAGTATGCAAGAGAACAAAAAGTTCTCATTTATTTCTCAGTAGTGTATTAACTAAACTGTAGCCATTTTTATGCTGTTAATGTTTACAGTTTAACATACTTAATGTTATGGCTCTGAATTGAATTTGTATACATTTTTATGTGACTGACTGAAACCTTTAGGTACTAAAGAACATAATTTCTAATAAAGAATCAAAAATTCATTTGTCATAATGTAAATAATTGTTTTGTGCAGTAGCTATCACAAATAATTTATATACAGTAATTTATGTAGCTGTGTTTGCATTGTATTGTGATCGCAGGTCTCAATGCATTGCAACAGGTCAACTAAAGGTCAGATTAAATTGAAAGTTGCAGGCTGTGGCCCCTCTTTAAACAAAACAATGTTCATGAGCATTTTACTACATTTGGTTTGCTATTTTTAATGCTTGCAATATGTTTAATGTTGCAATCGCACATAACAATCACTCCAAAAAAACTTATTAACAAAACACGTCTGTCATGCTTTTTCAATGATGCGCCCGCGTATTAGATTGGGAACTAAGAAGAATTATGTAAACTGTCGCTAGTCATTTTATACACTTTTAGCGAACCTCGTTGGTTTGTTTATTTGTTAATATAGTGACGTCGCTTATTTACAGCGTGCAATGCCCACACTGCTAGTTGACTACCTATTATAGGAAGATTTGTTGATCGGATTAGGATTCCGTGGCCATTTCATTATTCTGGATCGGTTAAAGAAACTGGTTTGTTTGATCTAATCCCGACTCATTTGTGCACATCAATTAAAAAATTCCAGTTAAAAGTTTCGACCACCGATGGCCCGTTGGTAGATCAATAACCAATCGATTCATGAAGTTGGCCTGTCCCGACACTTTTTGTAAAAATCAGCGGAATCAAAGAGAAGCTTTTCTCGCCTTTTTGTGGATTGACATAGTTGCCTGCACTCAAATGTGAAGGGTATTTCTGATCGTCTCAGAGTGAGTATGACTGCTCTGGAACCTGTTAACATTCACACCTATGTGATGATCAGACTAGAGTGATTAGCACCGCCAGGACTGTCTCGGCTGCATTGTTCACAATAAAGGTGCGTCAGGTAGCATTCCGCCCAGAGCAGATTTCATCCAAACTGAATAAGCAACCAATGGATACGATTTAAAAAAAGTTGTTAACCATATACTTTGCAGTTGCAATTCATTTTATACAGTTACAGTTTAATTACTAGTAAAATAAATGTAATTAAATGTTAAATTAGAAATAGAGAAAAAGTAGGGCTCGTCCGGGATTTGAACCCGGGACCTCTCGCACCCTAAGCGAGAATCATACCCCTAGACCAACGAGCCGCCTTGTGGAGAAGAGTAAGCACACGGGTACTTTAGGCTACTGTTACTGTATGTTGGGCAATGACGCTTTTAATTTCCTACTGTTATAATTGGAAATATTACATATTCAAGGCAGACGTATATTTCAGATCAAACACTGACTGCTTAAATCTTTTTTATTAATTCTGCTAAACTTCTCATAAATTTGTTTAAAAATCTAAGATATGGTTTAGAACATATAACAAAATAAAACATAAAATAGAACTGAATAGAACAGTGCTAGAATCATACTAGCATGATTTATGTTTTTTCCTCTCATTTGTCGAGTTACAGTAATCGACAACTACTGTTTTAAGATGTTTGCGCTTGTAAGGCTTGAGGAATGAGAAATCCGGCTTATCTATGGGGAAAGCCGAATCAACCCGATTTTAATGTAAATGAAGAGGTTGTTGATCCCGTTTGGACAGGTCTTCAAAAGACTAAAGCCCAATTGTTTCCTCTGGGAAAACACACACTCTGAAACGCTGAGTTTACAGAGGCTATTGCTAGGAGTTGAAGTGGAGTTGAAGTTACCCTTCAACTCTACAAACAGGTTGTTATTTGTGTTAACTGACATGTCACGTGTTTTATTCATGCTTATCACTGTCTGCTACCTATATGAAGTTTCTGATAAGGATTTTATGTTCCCTTTTGAGTGACCCCATAGTCCTCGCGCTTCTTCGATCTTTAATTTTGTGACCGCCCACAAGTGATGGGCGGGTCGAGCCTCATTGCTGTGCTATGAAAGAGAGAGAGCGCCTCACTTTAGACCCGGACACTTTTCAGTGTGGATAATTGGCTGTTCAGCGTGTATCTTAGCCACTGTGAAATATATTAAACCAAACCACTGGATTTTTAAACAGCGGAAAATCAATATGACACTATACAGGAATTTTCTTCTGTTTTTCGTGATTTCTTGGAGTGCTATATATCCATGCACAGGAATATCATGGCTGTAAGTATCTTTACTCTCACAAGACGTTACATGGTACATTTATAAGAGAAAGGGATGAATTAAGTTATATATTTATATAATATCTAGTGGCTATTTACCCAACAATCTATATCGTTTATATTTATGTAGTGTCGCGGGAGCTCTGTGGGTTATTCCAGTATAAATGCAAGAAATTACTATTATATAATGTATATATTTATATAATGTATTTTAACCAGTTGGGTGCTTTAATAACCATAGTCGTCTCAGTATTGCCCTTACAGTACCTTTCAAAAACGGACAGCCTTACTTTGGTGTGAAAGCCTAGAAGTTAAACGTATGTTTTAGAATATATACATAATTTTGGGTGCATGCGTCATTTTTTCCTGCAGAGGTTTAACTGTAAACGGGAGCGCAGTTGGATGGAATCAGACGCATCACTGTAAACTCCTGGACGGGCTTGTGCCTGATCAGACGCAGCTCTGCAAACGGAGCCTCGAGCTCATGCACAGCATCGTGCACGCGGCCAAACTCACCAAGAGCGCTTGCCGGAGCACCTTCAGTGACATGCGCTGGAACTGCTCTTCCATCGAGAGCGCGCCTCATTTTACCCCGGACCTTGCTAAAGGTGAATAAAACATTTTGACAGCTTTTGGTAAATGTGATGGTTTTCCTTTTAGATCAGATATGACAGTTAATGATTGTAACAAACCTATGTATCCAATTGTTACCGAATACATTGTTTTCAAATATTCTTAGTTGATTTGAAGAAAATAAGAGTCCATTAAATTAATCTAGAGATTAAATTAATAAGATAATGTTTGTATATTTGCCACACTGCTTTTTAGAGATCAGTGAAAATACAGTAAAAATATAGGGCCCAACATGTCAGGCTTTCACTAATTGTAAATAATCTATATTATTATAATCTATATTATTTATATTGTAGAAAGCAGACAGATTTAGAAAGACAAAACTTTGCAGGAACTGCAGGCTATGCTGATCTCTGGTTCCAGAGATGTTGTAACAGTGTTGTGTCTGCAGGGACCCGTGAGGCAGCATTTGTATTCTCTCTGGCCGCTGCTGTGGTCAGTCATACTATTGCACGGGCATGTGCAACTGGAGAACTCCCCAGCTGTTCCTGTGCACCAGCACCATCAGAGCAGGCGGCACCGGACTTCCGCTGGGGTGGCTGTGGAGATAATGTTCGGTACGGTGTGCAGATGGGCTCAGCTTTCTCAGACGCGCCCATGAGGAACCGTCGCACTGGACCACAAGCCTTCAGACTCATGCAGCTGCACAACAATGCAGTGGGGAGACAGGTAACTTCATCTCTGTACACCACACTACTTCTGTCTTTCATGTAATACACAATTTCTCCATTTCTGATGTTATACAGTGTGTTGTCATTGCAATTTACCTGCTTGTACAATTGTTTTACACAATGAAATCTTTAATAAGGGTTTTATCAGCGACTGGCATTTTGACTTGTGACTATAATTTGTCTATTAGCTGATATTAACAGATGTTTTGTTTTTATAGGCACTCACAGATTCTCTAGAGATGAAGTGCAAATGTCATGGTGTTTCTGGGTCTTGCTCTGTAAAGACCTGTTGGAAGGGCCTTCAGGACATCAGCTCCATCTCTGCTGAACTCAAGTCAAAATATCTGTCGGCCACCAAGGTTATTCCACGTCAGATAGGAACCCGCCGACAGCTGGTTCCTAGGGAGATGGAGGTGAGGCCGGTCGGAGAGAATGAACTTGTCTACCTGGTCAGCTCGCCTGACTACTGCTCACAAAGCACCAAGCAGGGGTCATTTGGAACCATAGACAGGTGAGATACACATCATCAATCAGGATTACTGATTAGGACAGAGTTTCTCATGCTTTGGTTGTGTGAGAGAGAGCAATCAGTTCTCAGTCAATATAATGAATGAGGGATTATCATCTGACTGATGGGATAAAGCACAAAGAAATAACAGACAAATGAAGAGGATCAGTTAAACATTATCACACACATAGACACACAAATCTCAGACCWGTTCTCTCTCACACACACACACACACACACACGCACACACACACACACACACTGTATCGCAAGCACACAAATTATGCTGATCAATTTCTCTTTTCTTACCTAAGATAAAATGTTAGCTGTGAATAACTATCAGATAGTACAATCTATCAGATTGTAACCTCTCTGTTTCTCTCTGCAGGCAGTGTAATAAGACTGGGATAGGCAGTGATAGCTGTGGGCTCATGTGTTGTGGTAGGGGATATAATGCCTACACAGAGGTGCTGGTAGAACGCTGTCAATGTAAATATCACTGGTGCTGTTATGTCTCCTGCAAAACCTGCAACCGTACGGTCGAGAGATACGTCTGCAAGTGACGAACCACAAAGGACCGCGTCCATCAAATGACAATCACAAGAGGAACACTGCGCACTGCCAGCTTGTCAAAATGTGTATGATTTTTAAGAGTCATAAGTCAGTGGATAATCCTCTTCAAGTGCCTTGTGGATGCCACAAGTGTGGAGTAAAGGAATAAGTACTGGTGAAGAGTTTTCCATTAAGAGATACATGTAAAAGAGTTAATGAACGGCTGCTAAACAAAGAACCCTGCAGTGAGGCCCCGAATGCACCCGCAGAAAACCAGAGTGATAAGCAGTGGCCACTCACTGCAAAAACTCATCAACTCTGGCACAGAGAAAGAGACTGGGGGAAGGGTGGAACTGCTTGTCAGTAAAGCTTAAATTTACTGCAATAATACTTTGTATATTGAATCTGATCTGTAAAATCCTTTGCAAAGGGAAGGCAAGGAATAGAAATGTAAAAGGTCTGGTTTACTTCAAAAGCTCTCTGCACTCAGTATGAAGGGCTCATGACACAATTTTTATAGTCAAGAAATCTCATTTTTTCTATTGTATGCACAATAAGATGACAAAAATTACTATGTAAATTGTATATTTTCTGTAAAAATGCATTTGTATTTATTTTATTAAAAATATTTAATGAGAGCGACTGTAGTTTTTCTTCCAACACATCTTAATGGTAATATCTGTCAGAAAATGCAGTGCCTGCAGTCAGTCAGACACAGTTTTGGAGCAGTAAAAAGTATTTACGTTTGCCAGCACTGGTCACTCAGTCTGTTAAACATCCAAATCACTGTTTTATAGCAGTTCTGGGTATATGTAAATGTTAGCAATGTTTTCATTCTTTTACATCAAAGACACTTTCAGGATATCAGTGCTATAGAGAGATTAAAAAGCCAGATAGTAACAGCTGGACAGCTGGAAAGAGGAGACAGAGAGGTAACCTGTTTTGCAGTTCCGTTTGTCCTTTGATTTATCTGTCTTTTTGTAACAATGCCAAGATAAAAATCAAAGACAGACTTCTGGGCACTTAGACTGCAGGTCTAAATCTAACTTTGCTAAACTTTTTAGCAAAGTTTTTTTAACTTTGCTAAACAACTTCAAAATAAATGTCTTCGTATTTTTATCAAATATGCTAGTTGAAATAAAAATAGTTACTAACAGTTCATTTGTCAGTTACTAATCTGCTGACAGAAGAATACTAAGTGATGTTGCTAAAATTTTGGACTATACATCTTATTTAAGATCATAATCATGTTATAAATGGGAATCTGTGCAGCAGGTTTGTCAGATGGTTTTGATATTCAATAAGTGTGCGATAACAATTAGCTTAACCATAGAATCAAAAGTTTTCTAGTAACTTGTGGCTCAAACGGACGAATTTGAAGTCAAGTCTCAACATTGTTTTTCTTAACTTTTGGGTCAATGTATTGCAAAAGTTTTTGTTAAAAATATTAATTCTTTTAAGATTCTGTTGACTATGTACCTGGTGTAAATCTCAGCTGTGGAATGCAGCTTTATTTAACAGACTTCAGTGTGTTGTTTACTGAGAGTATAACACCACACACTCACACAATGAGTATTTACACACACAGTCTGAGGAACAGTTTATTAGTGCTTAGCTGTTTGCTGAGTGACTGTTTGCGGAAACAGATGCAGGACAATCCCAGCAATTTCTGTTGACAGACTCATTCAACCCGACCTCACACACACACACACATACACATCAAAATCTCACTGTTTTAGATGTGACTTTGTTTCTGTATTAGGCTAATTCTATTTTTCATACTATACCCAAATTTACCCCCTACTATAACCATTTGGCATTGTTTTAGATTTGAATTACAAACTATTTTGTTATGCTGTTCTTTATTATGGGGGGCATCATAGGGGACTTTGGTTCCCACAAAGATAGCAAAACTTGATCTCACCTCACTTGTTTGATTGATTTCCTTTGTGACCTTTAGATGTCTCCAGTTCAGTTCTTCTAAACGTCATTTTGTGTGTGTGTGTGTGTGTGTGTGTGTCTGTGTGTCTGTGTGTGTGTGTGTGTGGCACCTGTCATTTCTGCCCCCCATATTGTTGGTGCTGCAATGACAAAGCAAAGGGCACAGAAGGCACATAGCTGGACACACACATACACATATACTGAGAATAGATCTCTAAGTGACTCCAAATATGTGAAGAATCAACAGCCTGTGGCACAAATAGAACCTTACAAACTCTTAACAGCTCAGCAACATTTTCAGACAACTGAGAATAAAATGTTTATGTGTGTGTGAATGTTGACACACATAAGTTCATGGAGTCTTTTGGTGTTTGTTTGAATATGGTGTGTCTATGCTGGCTGTTATTCTTTAGGTTGACAGTTGATGTATGTTGCATATTTTAAGGGTAGAGATCAGGGTTAAAAGTCATGAGTGGGTTAGGTTCAGTCCTTCACTAGGAGAGGAATTTTCTTTTTGTGGCCAGAAAGACAAAATAACCTCATAGCTCAATAAAAGAAATACAAACCCAATAAGATGTGTAACACACAAAAGAGAATACATGTGTTAAATGTGATAAATGGTCTTTAGCTGCAGACAGAAACTTAGAAAAACAATCTTTGTGGTTAAGCATTAGATTAAAAAAAGAGTTGGATCAGGATCAGCCTAGAGAGAGATCTTGTCTGTCATTGTAACAGCTTCGGTGTGACTTTGTTTCTCAGCAGCTGAACGTGCCAGAGGTTCAGTGATACAACACCATGGGAAACTGTGGGAAGATATGTGTGTCCTAACAAAGGCTCAGTCTATTGAGATAATACAGCCATGGACTGTGTTACTTCATGAAGTTTATTTTCAAGTGCATGAATGATTCGGTTAAACACACCCGACTGTTTTACTCCAGGCAAAATCTTTAATATTAGACAAACAAGCTAAGTTTCTCTCTCTTTCTCTCTCTCTCTTTCTCTCTCTCTCTCTCGCGCTCTTTCACACACACACACACACACACAAATGCAAACCTTTTCAATGAAAGTTGCCAATGAAAACTGCCTGTAGCTCAACTGGTAGAGCATTGCATTAGCAGCGCAAAGGTTGTGGGTTTGATCCCAGGGAACACAAGTACTGATAAACTGAGTTAAACAGCCTTGTGCATGAATTTTCAAACACAGCTTTCTGTGAATATTATTATTGCTTTCATTTACATTGCTAAGTATGTGACTTATTTTTTGAGAAATAAGTGATAAAAGGCGGTCTTGGTAAAGTCTTATTAGAAATGATCTAATAAGAAGAAACACAAAACACAATACTGGCAGGAATTGTATTGTTCAGCCTTAATAAGCCAGAACACACAAACAGATGCAACAAAATTTAGTTCCTATGTCTCATGAAATTTCAATAGTGTCCATTTTTTTAAAACTCACTTCTACAAAACTTTTAAAGGCATAGGATATTTGCACCCTTGAGAAGGCAGTAGAAAGGAACGCTATTTAAAAGGATGTCTAGTTGCAACAAACCATAAGTATAAGTTTATTACTACTAGGGTATTATCACCCTAACTTAAGGTTTTTGTAGCAACTGGCCGCTGGTCCTTCCAGAGCAGTTTTTAGACTCAAAGTGCGCTACTCAGTGCAGTGAGCAGGCGTTGCTATAGATCAGCAGCGCACCAATCTCTGCTGCCATCTAGCGCATACCATTGGCACTGCATACAGAGAATCAACCGGATACAAGAAACAGGATCATACGGAAGCCGACTTGGATCAGAAAAACGCTTTGAACGATGGCGGCTGCTGAAGACACTAACTGTACACAAAACCCCAGTGGTTCAGACGCCCCGAAACTGTCAGATTTGCTGGATCGTGGCTGGAAGCTGTATGAGGAAGTGGATACCACGAATGAGCCGAGCAGCTCAAACGCGGTGCAGGTGAAAGTGAAGCGGGGTATCATGCAACTGGAGGAGGCGACTAAGATGGTCAATCAGCTGGATCTGTTTAGGTTAGAAGAACATTACACAAAACACACTGAGATTACCGAGCGACACGACAGACCAGAATATCCCTTTACAAATCATCAAAGCTGTCTTTAATGTAAGCGGGGGACGCGGTCATCATAAAGGGAGCTTTGGATTTTGTGGGGTCTCCCGCAGTGCAACTAGTGTACAGTATCGATGTTCAAACTTTGATCTTATCGTCAGCAGTTTAACAATGCCATTCAATCGTATATGTGCATGTATAATTGTGATGAGTGTTAGTTCATCTGTCACTCCATTAGAATATGTGGTTCGACACGCAAACACATACACATAACAGACACATTTTACTTGTTTCTTTATTTGCTATATGTCATCATTATAAAATAACAGCCAATGTGAATGTTATTTCATTTTTCATCTGCAGTCGTAACGAAGCCCTGGAGGAAATCAGCACCACTGATCTGAAGTACCTGCTGTTGCCGGCTCTGCTGGGATCTCTCACCATGAAGCAGGTGAACGCCAACAAGCGTCTGGAGCACGTGCAGGCGGCACGCGTCTACTTCATGGACTTCCTCCAGCGGTGCAAGAACTATGATGTGTGCAGTTTTCAGCTGCCCAAAGCCAGCGAGAACAAAGCAGACACTCCCACTGAGGAGCAGACAAATCATCCCCCCATGCCAATGTCACAGCCAGACCTTATTACCATGGCAACACAAAGACAAGCCAAAATCGAAAGGTGGGTTGTTATGGATTATAGATTTTTAGGTAACATGCATGTTGGTTAAATGTACTTAATATTTGTCAAGTGTGTTTACGATCAGTTGTGCTACTGTTTGTGTGATGTATATGTGTGGCATATTTATTATTTGTAAAATGTGTCCAGGTTTAGGCAACGTAAGGAGACAGAAGCCAAGCTGAGTGAAATCAGAGGGCTGGTGGAATCGGGATCAGCCGATGAAGAGGTGGTGAGAGACTTTTACCTGCTGAACGTACGCAGGTGGGTCACGTTAGCACTCGAGGAGATCGACTCTATTGATCAGGAGATCGAGATACTGAAACGAATGGAGCTTTTTAAGCAGGTATATCTGAATGTTATTAGGTCATGAGCATATGCTATGTCAGGGCTTTGAGTAATACGTTTTTCTTTTTTTCCAAAGAGTGCACAACAGCCATCTCCACCCAGAAGACCACCCACGAAACCCTTTATTCTGACTAAGGATGCCGTGCAGGCAAAGTATGTGTGCGTTTGCAGTGCGACTGTTTTTTACTTGTATGTCGGGGTTGGTAGAGGTGTGGCACAGGCATGACAATAATTGCTTGTTTTCTGCCCCCTGATTCTTTCTTGGTGTATGTGTTACCATTAATCATGGAGATCCAACTGGAACCTTGTTGCATTAATGGTGTTTTTGTGTGTGTTGTTTTCTATGTGTATTGCAGAGTGTTTGGTGCTGGGTATCCCAGCCTTCCCACCATGACAGTGGATGACTGGTATGAGCAGCATCGGCGGAAGGGATGTTTACCCGATCAGGGCATACCTCGTACCGCAGGTACTTACACAATCATGTGCTTAAAGCAATATGAAGCAGTAGTACAGTGTCAGAATGCTGTCGCTCTTTCACAGTGGATGGTGATGAGGATGAGAGGGCAGAGAGAGAGAGAAAGGAGGAGAATGATGATGAAGAGGCACTGCAGAAAGCACGGGACTGGGATGATTGGAAGGACACACACAGGAGAGGATATGGCAACCGCAAGAACATGGGCTGATCTGAGACATGCACATCCCCTCAGTCCTCTCAAGATAAACCTCTCCAAATGCAGCCAAAACAAGATATGGACACAGCAGAGATGCTGTAGTGTCAAGTTTATTCGGTTACATTTTTTCCTGAACTAAGTTTGTTTATTTAAAGTTCTTTTAAATGTCTCTATATAATTCCTAAAGCTTGGTGAGCTGTTGTGAGACCAGAATCTATAGATGAACAATTTCAAAAGTGTATAGTTAGGTTTTTGTTGCATCTCAGTTTGTGGATGTTGCTTTAAATGCAACATTTCTGCTGTAAATATATTCCAGTTTCAGTACTTGTGGATCCTCTGCAGTTTTTCCTTAAACTGTTACCTATTAATGCCAGCCATACCACAATAATAACACCCTATGTGCTGTTTAATTTGGAGCCACGTTGGAGGTTATTTGTTAGCAGATACAGTTTAGCAGCAGTATCAGTTTAAGCTCAACCACTTCCAGCAAAGATGAGTTCAGCAAGAGCAACTTACAGAATCAACAAAGGATCCTGAAGTGACTTTCAGAAGGGCTGAAGAAACTGTGTGGAAACAATCTAGACTGACTGCCTTCTTATTTTACAATTATTTATCATGATAAATTTATGTCTGGAATTTGTCTTTTCTGCAAATCTTTGTATCAAGATCTTGAGTAAACCTAAAGAAGTCACCTAGCAACAGTGTTCTCACTTCTCTGTGTCCGAGACCATTAGTGTGATTTTGTTGTAATTCAACCCAAAGTGTTTTGTGACAACAATCAGTATAAATTAGCATACATTTCAGATTTCTCAATATTTGGTACATCACTTTTTTTTTAATGACAGCATGTACTGAAGCGTGTATGGTTTGCATGAAACATGATGACCCAAATTATCCCACATTATGTGAGAACATTCCAGAGAACATCTTTTGTGCCTCAGTTGAACTAAGGAAATCAGACCTTTTGTATAAAGCAGGATTGTGCACTATATACAACTGAACAAGAGGCCAAACTAATTAAAATTTAAGTAGAATTAAAATGGAAAATACAAGAAACTGATGTGTGCAGTTTTTAGGAACACATTTAACATTTAAGTGTGTTACCCATACGTTTCCAGACACATGATGTATATACATAATATTAATTCTAAGAATATTTATATTACACTTCCTTTAATATCAACATTTTAATATTTAACATGTCTCCAGTTATGTAACTTTATTAATAGGTAACAATGTAACATCTGCAAAAACACTTGCTTCCCAGCCAACAAATTACAACAGAGCAGGAATACATGAGTAATCGTTCAGGTTTTTGAATAAAAAATAGAATTGAAATGTTTGGATTTCTAATGTAAAAGAATAAGACCTGGACCACAGGGAGTGCACGTCAGGAGGATAAAACTCACAATGCTTAAGGTTCAGATACACAAACGTTTATTTGTGACATACTTCACCACAGAACCTGTCTGAGCCCCTCAAGCAGGCTCAAGAAGTTCTATAAAAACATGTAAAACAACCATCAGAACAATACAAAATATACAATAATTTACAACACCATAGTGTCACATAAAGCCTAGACGTCAAAGAGTAAAAGTGTTAGTTGTCTGAATCCATGTCACTGTCTCCTCCAACAGATCTGAATTCTTCACTGTCTTCATCATCATCACTTAGCTGGGCCTGTGTGAGAACACTAGGCCCTCTCCTCCGCTCATCTTCCTCCTCCTCGTCTTCTTCCTCTTCACTTATCCCGTACCCCTCTTCTCCATCCCGTTCTCCTGTCCCAGGGCTGGATGCCTGTCTTTGCATCTGACTGTCTCCGTCATCATAGCTGCCGTAGCTACAACACACAGGCAGTGTGAGTGAGTGTTAAACTGAGATAGTATGTGAGATGGTTTGAGGAAAAGGAGATCTAATGCTCAACATGGGAACTGTAGGAAAGGTCACTTGTCAGATTGTCAAAGACTTTGGCTGGCCTACTACAGTTGTTAGAACTAGGAATGGATAAAAACATTACATGATTTTAATATTAATCGCTATATTTAAATAATCCAGTATCATCTTTGAATCCAAAGATCTTAGTTTTAATCCATGCCTCGTTACCAGACATGCTTTTTTGTATGCAAGCTGACCTGACATTGCTGTCCTCCATGTGAGTTTCTTCATCAGGCCCCTCCCCCTCATATGACATCATACTCTCTTCCTGGTCTAGTCCAATCCGGGTGCTCTCCTGATGAACCAGTTCAGCATCACTGTCACTGCCACTCTCTGACAGCTGGATGGCTACAACAGAGGGCAGAGAGTGTCCATGTTGTATACACAGATAATACACACACAGACACGCAAACAGACACTGATAAACACTCACAGGAGAATGGATTGTCTCCCTCCTCCTCACTGGCATCGTCTTCTGCATCTGACATGAGAAGATCCTGGTACAGAACACTGGCTTGTGCTGGCCGGCTGGAGCCTTCATCATCGTCATCATCCTCTTCGTCAGCATGCATACGCCTCTGTGGCATGAAAAACTCATCTTCATCATCATCATCCTCATCATCCAAATCTCCCTCTTCTGCCTGAAAATATACAGCACTCAGTCTCAGACACTGTGTGTTGTGTTATTAGAGTGAGAGATTTTTTGTGTATGGGGGTTTATTTGTATGTACATATCGGACTATAAATGCAAGGGCCAAATTATTTGAAAATGTCCTTAAAAATACAATGGAATATGAT
Source organism: Ambastaia sidthimunki (assembly GCA_036877625.1). Lineage (NCBI taxonomy): Eukaryota > Metazoa > Chordata > Actinopteri > Cypriniformes > Botiidae > Ambastaia > Ambastaia sidthimunki. The sequence goes on along the minus strand of JAZGTK010001542.1, from coordinate 7,744 downwards.
AAAACATATCACATATCAACATTAGTTATAAAGCTTATAAATCAAATGTGCCATGTTTTTTTTATGTAATAATGTCTGCCTTTTGTGAGGTTTAGGTTACAATACAGGTAAGGTTAATGTAAATATTATTATTTTAATATGAAAGCAACAGTGTCTATGAAAGGTCTTTACTAATAAAGTGTCTGTGTGTTTTCTTTGTATGTTTAATACCGGAGCGGGTGTTTTGGGCTTTCCATCATCATCATCCTCGAATCCTTCAATGTCCACATCAGACTCCTCTTCACCCATCCTGCCTCGGCCATGACGACCCTAAGATAAAGACATTTACAAATTTAGGTAAAGAAAGTATAGTGCCATTTAGAATGACTGCACCAATTACAGATAAAGTCATGCAGAATGGATGAATGGGGTGGATGGATAATTATTCACATCTTTGGATATATATTTCTTTCAAAGCATAATTTGCAGAGAACAGGCAGTTAATGACTGAGATATCTGAGGAAATGCTACTATTCATGTGCTTTCCTGGAGTGTCACGTCCTGCAGTTTTGTACCAACCTCTGCCTTTTCAGCAACTCCTAAACAGCTTGATTAGCTCATTAGGGTGTGTTTGATTAAGGTTGGAGCTAAACTCTGCAGGACTGTGGCCCTTAAGAAACCGATTATCGCTGCACTGCAGGCTGTCAAGATCAGCCCCTGAAAGCAGCATTTATTAAAGCAGCCGTTATTTGCAAAATATCATTAAATTGTTTTGTTTTAAAAGCTGATCAGCACCTCACTTCAAAGAACTGAAGTGATTTATGTGACCTCACTAAAGGCTAGTCCTAAAATGCATTATAAACTTCATCAGCTGATGAGAAAAGCTTAGAAACCCAAGATAGCAGTAAAAAGTAGATAGATGGATGAATTGATGAGATATTTAAAAATAAATAAAGAGATGGACAAGCAGAGAGGGATGAAGAGAAAGAGGAAGTGAGGAGTACCTGCCCCCCTCTTTTCTCAGAGGTGGAAGGGATTAGTGTAGCCTCGGCTAACAGACTAGAATCTCCCTGCAAACTCACAGACACACTGCTCTCACACACATCAGGCTAAGAAAGATAGAAAAAAGAAAGAGAGAAAGAAAGAAACAAGCCACAGACACATAGACAAACAGGTAGCAATAAAGGGAGAAGGGAAAGAAAGGAACAGTGAGGAAATATGAGTTATGTAGCTATGCAGTACAGAACATCAAGAGTATGCACCAGAGAGATAGTAAGAGATGCATGCCTTCTGCTCGATTCGAGTCTGTTGACATGCCTAATTTTGGATGCTAGCAAAATTCACTTGAGACACACACAGTACGAGTATGTCTGCGCCTGTGTTGTGTGTGCACGTACCTGTGGTGTGTACGGTCCAGGAGTCAAGGGGTCTAAGCTCTCAAAGTCTGCAGCATCTAGAGCAGCTTCCTTAGCAGTGCAGATGTCCTTCTCCAGCTGAGTTAGATGTTCATCATACTAAAACAAAACCAGACACATATATTATAAACCTCAACACAGATTCAAACTGACCTCAAGCACATGCTTGACACAGCAAAGAACTCTCTCATGCACATACCTCTGCTAAAGTTTGCTTGCAGACATTTACAATTTCCAGAGCTGTAGTGGTATAAGGACTGTCAGGGCCTGAAAGTTACAGTAACAACAAGTTACAACACAAAATAACTTTTTGCACAATGACTGCACAATAAAAGATGGATCATCTCACTTTTAGAGCTATAAATATGTTTCTCACCATTGTACTTGACACTGTTGGTGTGAATGTGACCGACATCAGAAAGAAACACCTCCCGGTTTTGGTACTTGTGCTTTGAGATGTTCTACATACACACAAACACACACACACACACAGTTAGACACAGTTAGATTCTTAAACAAATCCTATTTCTACTGATGATTCTTCTCACACAGAAACTGATCTTTCTGACCTTGCGGAGGGTGTCCAGGTCCATGGGGTTGATGATGACTTTATAGTAATCTGGAACAAACTTCTTATTAACAGGATGATGGAAAGGCCAGGACTACACAGAAAGAAATGGAGATAGAGCCATTTGATTTCTGTATCCTTCCTTTCAAGATACTTTTGGATGCTTTAAATAGGACAGATAACTAATCAGCACTCACATCAGGTACAACCATCATCTTCTGAGTAACAATGTTGTCGAGGATAAAGGAGAAAGCGACCTGATCGTCATCATCCAAAAGAGGATTAATGGCTTTTTCCAAGCGAACCAAACGCTCCTCTTTCTGCAAAAGAAAGACACCAATCAGTCCTCGGTTTACCTTTGCAAGTGTTCTAGTGAAAGATTTCTATCTACCTCTTTCAGTTTATCATCACAAAGATTCAGCATTGTCTGAGCGACGAGGGTTAGAGGATGCTTTACACCTGAAAACACACACAAACAGATCATCAGAACATCTTGTATGTGTGTGTGTGTGTTCGGTCTTGTGCAAGTATACTTCATTAGTTCACTGGCAGATCAAGGTGCTAACTAAGCCAAGGTCATGGGTTTGATTCCCAGTAAACATATAAACTTTGGATAAAAATGTGTAACAAATGCATAAATATCAATTAATAAACAATGAGTGTCTTTAAGAAACAAAGGTCTTTTGGTCCTGTAGCTAAACTGGTAGTGCATGATATTAGCACATATGGATTAAAAGCATCTCAAATCTGCTGTAAGTTACTATAAATAAAAGTGTATGCCAAATGCACAAATATAAATAAAATACCGTTGTACGTAGAACTGTTTTTGAAGATGAGTTCAACACTTTCCCTAAATTCTTCTCGTGACGGGTACATGCGTTTGCGAACGTTTTCACGTAGCGTCTGAAGGTCCATTGGTCGTGTGATGATCTTGTAATAATCTTTTACCAACTTGCCATTTACAGGAGTGTGAAACGGGTACGTCTGTAAGACAAACACAACAATCATTGAGCACTGAGTCTGTATTCATGCGTGTTGCAAGTGTGAGCAAAAGTGTCTTACATTAGGAAAGTCTCTCATGTCATTGATAATGGACTCCAGGACTGAAGACAGTGTGACCATGGGGTCTGTCCTTCTGCGATGGATGGACTTATGAGGACGCTAAGGACACAGTTTAATGGTCAGTCACTGCTGTGTTGTGATGGTTTTACAGAGACCTGTGAACTACTGTACAACCACACTTATATTCTTACATTGAGGTAGTCACAGTGCACAGTTGTCCCCACACGTCTTTTCTTTTTGGGAGGAAGCTGCTGCTTGGGGAACTTCAAAACCAGAGATTTTCTTCGCACTTCATCAGCACTGAAAGACAGTGTGTATAGTTTAACATCTACAACAATGCTACAAAAAAATAACACACTTTAGCCATTGGACATATAAGGGTTGTTGATATGAAATGCTTAACTAGTCACAGCACCAGACATTATAATTAACTAGTAAAGACACAAAGCTGACTAAAATAATAAAAAGCTGTCACAGCACCTTTAAATACACTTTCTCTTATATATTTATATTCATTTTAATTAGCAAACAAAACTCAAGAGAAAAGGTTCATGTTATGTCCATATTACCTCTCGATGAGTTGCTTTCCAAGCACAATCTTAGTTCCTTCAACTTTAATAAGTTCTTCATTATCGTTGTGGATCACTGTCTTCTCCAGCTCCTCCTCTTGCTCCTCTGTCATGGCCACTGGATTAGAGGGCGGGGCATTGGTTTGGTAGTACAATGGGCAAAACTTATTGGTTCTCATGTGGCCAATTGCACCACATGCTCCACATTTCAGCTGGAAATTGAAAAAAAACATTAGACCTTACAATTAGTCTGAGGAGGCAAATATCAGAAACATACTTTCTGAAAGACACTTTGAGAAGAACATTTATGTGAGAAGTGAGGATCAGACTTTTGTACCTTCAGGTCTGGTCGTTCTTTGGCCTTCTTGGACTTTTTCTCAGGTGGCCCTTTGAATTTATCTTTCTCTTGGTTTCGTTTAAGGCGTCGCAGTTGCTCCTGAATTCTTCGTCGTTCCTTTCTCATCTCCTCCCTGTGCTGCTCGTCAAACAATGCAAACTTACGGCTGCATGAAACAGACATGCAGACAAAAAGACACAAAAAACAACAAAAACAGCATTTAGAATGACTGAAATTGTTCAAACATATAAACCCAAACAAAACAAGCCAAGACAATGATGCCTCAGGCACACAGACACTTACATGAAGTCTTCATCTTTTGTGTTGCGTATGCGTAAATAAGCGTCGATGACACCAGGTTTGCGTACAGTCTCACAGCGTACATACTCTTTGCCATCCTCATCACAGAATGTGCGATAAATTTTCAGCCTTCGTCCTGTTGCTGAAGAGTTCAGGCTAGTGACGGAGGAAGCGTCGTCGTCTTTGTGAGAGCTGGTGGAGAGGGCACTCGCTATAACACACAAACAAATTTGGTGTTATTAGATTCAGAGATTAAGTATAGCTTAGCGTATAGATACTCTCACACACACAAACACACACGTACAGCCTTTGCGTCGTTCCTTGCGGCCTCTCTCTCTTTCATTATCTTCTCCCATCAGCATCCGCTGAAGTTCTTTTCTCTCCTGTTCTTCTCTCTCTCTGCTCAGCTGTGAGCTTGTCTTCTTATTTTGCAGCATGTTCTCAATGTTCTTGCCCATCTCCTCAAAATCACTGTCCTCTGCTGAGCTGCTGTCTGTGTCCGTGGACAAAACCTCTGTGGACTCCAACACCCTAAAACAAGCAAACAGATGCACTGTATTAACTGAGACTTAAGGTGAACAAGTCTGAAATACAGAGAGGGTGTGGGAGGTTGCGTAAGCCCACTACGTTCTCCTGGGTTCTCACTTGTTCTGCAGGTCAAAGATCCTCTGGCATTCCTCTTTATAACGTTCTTGATGCTCTGCTACAGAGAACCGAGACCCACGAGCAAATTTACTCATCGGTCCCTCCCCTGAACGAGCCTGTTCAGTAGACATCGTCCTCACAACGTCTATGACTTCCCAACGGGAAAGTTTCTTTATCTAAATACAAGCACATATTATTACATATTAGACTGTGTAAAACAAAAAACAGGTAACGACTAAGTAACCATAAAGAATTTCTGGCTCATTTCTGCAGCATTAGCAACATCAAACAGAATCACAGAAAAACTTGGCCAATCAGACTATGTATCTTCAACTAAACATTCAAATAAGTTGTATCTTCAACTAAATATTTGTTTGTTAAGTGGACTCTCAGTGTCACCTCTTCCTCAGGAACCCCAAACTTTCGGAGCAATTGTTTGGCATTTTTGAGTGACAATCGTCTCAGATCTGCATCAGTCCCTGTTACAGTCTTCTTCACTGGCTGGGGCTCTCGATCATCCTAAGAAAAATCAAGAAATAATGTTTGTGTGTGTGGAACATTTATATTTGTCTGAAACCATGTCCGAAACCTAATTAGCAGGAGCTGTGCATGTACCTTCTGCTGTGTTGGTTTATTAGGGACTTTAACATATGAGAATCCTTCTCCACAGCCTGTGGGGTCAGCAACTCCTGTGACCTCCAGAAGACACTTCCCCTTCATGGCTGCAATGAACGCCCGTGTTGTGTTCCATGGGGCAGTGCGCACCTGAGCATTCACACCACCACAGACATGTTAACATAAGTGAACAATGAAAGCAGACCTTTTTACAACACTGGAATAATCTGAAGCGTCATGGCTATTCAAACTATATTCAAAAAAGCACGTTTTAATTTGGATTTAGAGTAATGCTTAAAACATTATTATTGATAATTCAGTATCAGTATGTGTACTTAAGTATAAGTAGATTGTTACTGAAGGTTTTTATAGGTAAAAAAGTGTTAGTTTCAAACATTATGTCGTGTGACTGTAGATGCATGCTGTCCCTAAAGACAACATTAAAATGTTCTCTAAACCTCTGACCTCATCATCAATCTTCATCTGGAATTCTTCCTCATTCTCTTCTTCAGGTGCAAAGAATGATTTCTCACCATACCCAGCATCCTGCAGGAAAGGCCAGGGTACATTTGTGAGAAAACTAGGCATATAGGGGTTAGTGTATGTGTTTATGTGAGCATGTGTTTAAAGGTGAGTGTATTTGTGTATACCTTCAGTCTCTGCTCTGCTACCTGCATACTGTAGTATGCACAGCACTGCTCTGGGGAAACCATTGCCCTAATCTCTTCCTCAGTGGGAAGCCGAAAATCAGGCTTTAGGACCCACCAGTTAGAATCCATGCCTGAAAGAAAGATCATGAGAATCTCAGAACTGGAAGAATAAACAGACAGCAGAACAATGTGGTTGAATCTGTACATTTCGAAGAAATTATGATTTATTGTAGAAAAAATAAAATGTTATAAAAGCACTGTTTCTTGAATTGAATACTAATGTTGTAAATGTGTAGAAATCTTGCTCTGCTTAAAATTGTGCTTCTACAATGTTAGCCAAGTTACATCACTCTTTTTACATTATTTATTATTCTGATCCTTTTCTTTTTCCTTAACACAACTTCCTGTTACTGTCGTACCTTCCCTGTACCAGAACCTGTCCTTTCTGCATCTCCTGCCTGACAAAACACATACAGAGTGACTGAAAACACTTTCTCTGGGTTCTTCACCTGTCCTTCTCTTCCTGTGCATTTCACTATCGTAGCCACTGAAAACAGGTTTAAACAGGTGCTGAATTTGATCTCAGGACTTCACTTAAGATGAACTGTGTGAGATAGAGGCTTCAAGTTCACCTGTGCGTTTAAAGTCAGCACACAGTTTCAAGCGTTTACGAATGCTGCTCTCGGAGTGAGAGGGAAACGCCTTCTTTATGTCTTCCATACGGATACGCCGAGGACGATCTTTACTCTTCCAGAACAGACGATAGATAAACACCTAAAGAAAGAAAAAAATACTTAAATGCACCAATAAGACAATGGGAGAAAACAGATAATGCTGCCAAACATCTATGTGTGTGCTGGAAACAGTTAACAATTCTTTTTTGCTTTGCACATACAGCTGAAGATTTCACTTATACCAAGTAGTTTGCTCGTGTTACTCCAGTTCTATTTAACCAACACTGGTTATCTGGTTCAGCCAGTACTTAACAGACAACAAATTCTTAACTTGCAAAGCTTGTTGTGGCTCTGCCCTTTCTCATCTAACTAACAACTCCAACTTTTAACCACTCTTAAAAACTTGCAATTAGAGCAATAAGGGGAGGGAGAGGTGGGCGCTGGTGTTACCTGTAAAAAGTCTCGAATGTGTGTGTTGGCTCGCTTAGAGTTGGGCCCTGGAACCTCAAAAAGAGGGCACTCCTGCCCCACAACAAATATGTCCACAAGCTCCCGAATAAAATAGCCCTGCCTTGTTCGAATGATCAGGAAGTCTGTCTCAGGCATCTTATGTAAGTAGATGGGAACTCTGAACAAATTATTTTCAAAAGCCTGTGATGCAAACAAAAAAAGCACTGATTAACTCATAAGAAAGACTTCAGTATTGATGTGATGACTTTATGTAATGTCAAAAAGCTTGTAAATAAAGTGGCTCACTTACAGTAACTGACATGTGACAGATACAATTTGAAAGTGTGTGTTACCTGTAGCAATTGTCCAGGGTGCAAAGATCCCAGAAATGGTGACGTGTGACAGTAAATGGTCTCTCCATATTTACAGTCAGGTGCTCCTGGATCTTTACCTGGTTTCTGCACAAATTAATATAAAAAA
>JAZGTK010001541.1:0-38696 GCA_036877625.1 Ambastaia sidthimunki | reverse complement strand
AGAGTTTAGAAGTGAATGATCATTTTTACCAGAAACACCATTCAGGCTCAGATGTGCCACAGGGCTTGAACGATCAACATAGTATGTATAAGATCTTGAGGGAGTTTTCACATTAGGAGCAAGACTGTCTATGATGTCGGCCTTAGTCTCTGAAGCACTAGACCAAGACTTGGTGTATTGAGAAGGTCTATCTACAGGACTGACAGCTGGACCTGTATGTGTAGTGTCTGGATGTTCTTCCACATCATCATTATATCTTGAAAATACCTCTGCTGTATGGAGAACATCTGTAATAATGACAGGTTCAGGAGCATCCATCTGAGAATATCTTGTGTGATATCTTGAGAAGGTGTTGGAGGCCTCAGTTATATATTTTTCAGCAGGAGATTGTTTAGTCTCAGCTTGCGCAGCTTTATAGTCAGATGAGAGATAACCAGCTCCAGGGGTCTCCGGGGGTGTCTGGTAACCATCACTATCAGAGAGTGAAGAGTCAATGTACGGTATTAATTCACTGTCCAGATGGGGCGGCATAAAGCCTTCAGTGGCCAAGACAGCGTCCTCTGGTCTGTCCTCCTTATTGGCCAGAGACATGTCACTCAAGACATCCTGGGCCTGTGATTGGTTGGGGATAGTATGGGGCTGTGCAGTAGAAACAAAACCAGCCAAGTGTGGTAGATTTTGTTCTGTTTCTACCTGGTCTTCAACTTGATCTTGCTCACTGATGTGACCTTTGACCCTTGGGTCAACGCTGACGCTCGAAAGACTCTTGGACAAATCTGTCTTCTTCTTTTTCCAGTTCAGAGTAAATGTGCTAAACCTCCTGGGTTTACGGAGGTCCATTTCTGAGTAACTGAGAGGAGCTTTCTGTAGAAGGAAAAAAGAAGGAAAAGCTTATATTGTATGAAAATATTTATATAGTTTAATACCAAACCACAATATAGGCATTAGCATGCTGACCATTTAAAATGGTAAAACTAACCGGTTTATCAGTCTGGACAATATACATTTACATTTATTCATTTGGCAGATGAAAATTTTTTATCCAAAGCGACATTTTTTTTTAAATCAGTACTTGCATTCCCTGGGATCGAACCCACAACTTTTGCGCTGCAAAGAAGATCTTTGTATCTTCAAAACTTGTATCATGTATCTTCAAAACCTTTCATGTCACATCTTAACCATGGCTAATTTTCATTCTTTACTGACTTTCTTGGGAATGATTGGTATGAGACAATAGAAAGTGTTTTTGTTTCGAGTGTAACATACTCTACTTCCTTTTAGTTGAACCAATTTTAAAAGGATTTGAACACTGTTAGTAAAAGGTGGCAAACACAGTCTTATCAATGTAATAAGACCATTTCTGGGCTTTATCAACTCTGGCTATTTCATATATTCACAGAAAATGAAACATGGTTTTGCTTTCGATATGTTTGCTGGTGAAGTGAATGAAGTTTTATAATTAGATACAAACAGAGCATGAAATGGCATGAAGAGAGACAGTCTGTGAAACTGGGTGGAGGTTCTTGCATTCCTTAAAGAAAAACAGGTAGATAAAAAAATAAAATATGGTAATTATTTGTCCTAAATAACTGAGAAGTCCAAACACGGCAGGTATTGATATGAATCTGAGCCTTACACAGATATAAATCTTATACAAACATGAAACAGCCCTGCTTAAAGATTCCAAAATACACCTACAGCGGCCAAACACAGAAGAACAAACCTGTTATCACACAAACAAAATCACTACATTGTTGCTGTACAGCTGTTGATAGGTATCAACCTTTCACAACACTAAGCTCAATCTGTCAGCACTCCGTGAAAGAAATATTTCAGCCAAAATTCAGATGAAGTTCAAAACATGCAAATGCTTAATGTGCTGTTGGCGCCATCCGCTGGCCACGCCAAGAAGTTCAACAAGGACCATAACCGGAAGTTAAAACTGTTTGACGTTAATACAAATTAAATGAGATGAATGTCTCGTACCTTTACATAGATAGAATTCATAAATTCACAACTTGAAAACCAACTTCATAATCTTCTGTTAAAAATAAACACTGCTAATAAAAACACTAGCTGATAAAAACACTAGCTGATAAAACAACATCCCAGCTAACAACGCTCTCAGAACGTTGGCTAATGTTCAAAGTTGTCATAAAGTTCTTAACGTTATATATCGTGCTGTTCATAAATAAATAGTGGAATGTTTTATAAACATTACAAAATAGTTTAAAGTGTTTAATAGTTTAAACCAAGCAATAATGTTAATACAATTTCTAACAAACTGGATTTTTTTAAAAGTAACACTTTAAGGGAAACATTAGAGAAACATTATTAAACACAGTCAGTATACTGTGCATGTCAATCTCTCTCCTGTGTATCACACAACCTGGTGCTCCTGAGACGGCATTTAACACAAATTACTCTATTGAACCGTGTCTTTCGTCATGTCTCTGCATGTCTTTCATGCAAACCAAAGCAAGAAAGCTTCTCAAAGAGATGCATATTCACTTTTGTGTGACTATTGCTTTAAAGGTTTCGTTACCTTAAATATAACAGAAGATAAATACAAAGCAATTGTTTCTACTGTGGTAAGACAGACTCTTATTTTGTAGCTGGTGTGATAATATCATACTGATTACACTATCACATTGATATAACATTTATTATAAAAATTAATTAATAATTATTTTGCATTACAAAGCAATTTGTCTTAAACAAATTTATATACAACTGAAGTTTAAACGTAACGGATGTATTATGTCTTGAGTGCTGGATAGCTTGAGCTATGACTGGGTGTTTAACTGTCATTTGTATGTTAGCTGACAGTAATCAATTGACACTTCAAGTGTAAGTGTGGTGCTCTCTGACCTTTGACCTAAGGGTGGTGCTAAGCAGAGACGGCTTGTGTCCAGACCACTCCTCTCCATTCTGACTTTCACTAGCACCCAATGTGGCAGACTCAGTTCTGTCAGAGACAAAATACAGTCACTCATTCACAAGAAAAACTAAACACATAACTCTCAGAAATACAGGATTCTGTTTAAAAAAAAAAAGAAAAAACAAACAAAAAATTGCCTTTTTTAAAGTGAGTGCATTTGAACTCTGATTACATTTGAAACAGTCCATGTTTCATGGGATTCGAACCCATGACCCTGTCAGGGCATTGCCCTTACATTTCAGCTAAAGAAACAAATAACTTCATGATTTTTTCACAGTACTATGAAAGCTTGTCTTTCAGCTAAAATGACAGGAACGCCGTACAGCTGTACAGCGACCGCTCACGCAAACAGAAACAAGCTAATTTTTATTAATTTTCTTTAAAGATTGCATACTGTCAGCTGAGACCCGGCGTATTATCAAACATTGTAAACATTTTCAAACACAAATGCACACATTCACAAACTCTATGAGACACACACACTTACTAACACAGACACACACAGACACACACACACACACCTTAATACAACTTAAGTGCTAAACAAATTGAGATCTTTCTCTGACAGATGAGGAGAGTCAATGGCATGTTGTCACCACCCCACAGGTTCTGATTCATCTCTTCAGGAACACAATACCCTGATTGTACAGTCTTACATGTTCCTGTACAGAAGACACGATTCATAATTCATCTCTTGCTGGCATTAAGCAGGAAATACTGGGGTGGAACAGGTGCCTCCACAATTTAAGTGCATCACAATGACGTTTTTGGAATGTGAATAATTTGGCTGTCATTAATATAAACTCAGCTTAACAAAAGACTGCTGAAACTCTTGACTCCGGAGGCACTCGAATGGCTGATGAACTCGAATGACTTCTCAGACCATGTGATGGAGTCATTCACAAATGTGTCGAAGAAAGCCGAGACTGGTTTTATTTGAATACAGGTACAAGCAGTGCTGGCAAAAATCTGAGACCCTCAGAGGTGCGTGAGAGTCTTCAGAAGGAAGTTGTCTGGTGATCGGTGGGTCTATGGTAAACATACCGCTTCACATTCCAAACCCACCCGTTAAAACCCTCAGGCACACGGATGATAAAAGTGTGTGGAGGTGCATAAACAGAGTCAATTTAAAATTGAGACCAAGCATAAGCGCTGAAGTGATCTTCAATTCAAGTGTAAAAACATTTCAGCGCTGCCTGTCACAGCAATAACGTCAAAACCAGGTGAAAAAATAGCTTTCATTTAAGTGGCTGAGTTTTTCGATCAAGATTCACCCCAGAGGGCATTTACACAAACAGTTTCGCTATGTGTAATAGGTCACTGTAAGCATGTGGTACAGCCAGTTCATGTACCTATATGTATAACCATATCATTTGCTGCTATGCAGCGTGGAAAACTGACTCATAAGAATGAAAGCTAAACTGTATGTTATTATGTTCACTTAGTTTAAATAGAAAGGCAAGAAATAGACTCCTTGACTCTACACCCAGCTAACAGGGAATATTCCCAGAACGTTGGCTAAAGTTCTCTCAAAGTTCTCAAAACATTCTTGCTGTAATATTAGTAGAACCTTTTTAACCTTATATATCATGCTGGTATTAAAAAACATCAAAACTATTCCAGTGAAACCTAACATACTGTAAAATCCATTTTTACCCCAAAAAGAGACAAATCTGCATTTGGATCCCCATCTCCAATTGGTCAATGAACTGGCCACACTTTTTTAGTCCAGACTAAATTCTAAATCTAAGACTAAGTTCTGTGAAACCATAAGCAGCACTTCAAAAGCAGTGTGTTTTGGGCTTCAGACGTCCTCTTACCTGTCTTCACTGGGTACATGGTTTGTTTGCCTTGTCTTGTGGTTTATTTGGGAATAGGGACACATGACTTACAGTGTTTGAAAAGGGCATCACAGCGTATTGTATGAATGCAAACACAGATAACAGATCCTGTCTTTTTTTGACAGCAAGTTTTAAAGTACAGTCACATGTCTGATGTTTGTTAGAAATGATGCTCACCTGAGGGAGGAGCTTTTGTGACTTCTACAAATGACCTACAATAACAAGTACAAAAGCTGGTTCTTCAATTGAGAGCTTTAATAAAGTGTTTAACAAGTGAATGGGCACCATCCAGGCTTTCTTTAGGTTGCAATTATATGCAATTTTACAATTTCATATGACTAAACTGAACTCACCTATTTAGCTCAACTATTCAAATCCACCAATTACCAAATAACTAAGCGTCACCATTACTAACAAAATCGTGTTAGTCGTTTGACACAGAAATGCATTGATCAGCAGAAATATAGATTATCTCTGCAATTTTACTCGGCTAACAGGGAAGGGAGGGTTCTCAGAACATTGGCTAATGCTCTCTAAACGTTCTCTCAAAAGTATAAAAACTTAGTAAAGATAGTAGAACATTTTTAAACGTTATATACCATATACATCAAAAACTCTAATCAGAATTTAAAACAACGTTGTTACAGAATTAAAAAAATGTTAAAATAATGTTCTTAAAACTAAGCAACAATGTTTACACTACTACTAAAAAACTAGAACTAGTTCCTAAAACCTTTGAAATAACATTTTTTATGTTTTTGTTTTTTAATAGAAAAGTTAGGGAAGTGTAAAACTGTGCAGCATGATCTTTAAATCACCTTGAAAGTTTCCTTTTGTAAATTAATCTCACGTGACTTATAAGAACCATACAGGAACAATATTTACTACTACTGTTGACTCGTTCTAAACAGATCCACAATCTGACTGTCCCTATAGTTCATGCTGTAGCTGTATTTGGAGAAGGATGTTTGAACAGAGAGATGTCCAAAGTCCTGCACTTCATAAACGTCTCATGCATCAGTGAGACTCACATGCAATAATTCAGACACTAAGGACTCAACACTCAACAGTCTATGGCTGGGGTTGTCAACACACACACTCAATGACCCCCATCTAGACATTTACTCAACACAGAGACCCCCGAGTATAATATGATTTTTATTATTTTCTTTATGCATTATAAATGAATGAAAGAATATTAAGATTACTGTTTTGTTTAATGTTTAACAGGTCATTAGTTAGAAATGAGTGAATAGTTAGTTCACAAACCTTGCTTGAAAACTTTCTGTGGCATAACAAGGTCATTGTAAACTAAAATATATAGTTTTACTTTTTGATCTATGAGTTGTTTATTCCATATTATATGTTACACGTGCATTGTATGGGTTTAATCTTAAGGATAAGCTTAAACCTTTAGTGTCAGACACTAAAACACACCAAGCATGAGGATCATTGATTATTAAAGCAAAACAGACCATAAAGACGCAAAATCTTTACCCGGCAAACTTTGGGCTCTCCTCTGGTCCATCTGTTGCGCTTTTCTTCTTCTTCTTCCATTTAAAAAATTTGAGAGTTGTACTCTTACTGTTGTCATCTTCCACAGACTCTTTCAGATTCGCCTCGCTTTTGGAAAACAAGCCCTTCAAAGAGCTTTTGGTGGAAAGACTTTTTTTCGCCATGAATTTTAAAAGGACCTCGAGGGAAACTTCAGTAAAGATTTATCACGATGCACGAAAATAGTAACCAGCTGCTCAACTGTACACAACCAAACGCAACTCTTTCTTATGAACGAACCTGCCTCTGTTTTAAAACCGAGTGAGCTGTCTACCTAGATCGCATGTAGGTCATCAGCAGAGTGAGCTGCTGCACGCCTTCACGACGCCCAAAAATGTTGCCTAGGTAGGCTGCGCATTAGATTTGAGACGCAGTCATAGTCTCCCAGCAAACCCAGAGGGAGAAACGCCCTCACCCACCAAGTGAAGATCATATAATATTTCAGTATGTGTTACATACCAGATCAAAACACAAAGGCATGTGAGAGATAAGTGTAGGTTTATGCAAACATGGCTCTAGGGATTTGAGCTAAATTTAATTTGATTCAAGTTAAACATTCCTAGTGAGGGAAACCATAACAGACTACAACCGCAATGGTTAGGCTGCTAGTAAAATATAAAAACATAAACTAAATAAACTTTAACTAGTCATATGTGTGGTTTGGCGTGTTTTAATGCATGTAAGGGAAGTCTTCAAAACTGCCGTGAACTAACCTACTAACATCAAAGAAATTTTGTGAGTAAACTTCACTCATATAAATTGTGCATCATGGCATAAGAACCAAGTATTTCGGGTTTATACACATTATAACTAAAATGTGAACTTTAGTTTCGGTCTTAATTGCAAAATAGCACATTAAGCCTGAATTACTAACGCAGCGTTTATTATTAAATGACTGATTGAAAAACAGGATTGACGAGAAAATATTCAGTTCATGGTCTAGTTCAGTGAAGCTTCTTTATACTTCATTGTCATCCTCATTAATCTAAACGTTTGGCATTGATCCATGACCTAAAAGTATTAAGGCATCACGGATAACAAAATAACAACATTAATTCTTACAATAAAACAATAAATTATTGTGGAATTTAAACTGTATAAGAAATATTTTTTGCATTTACAGTGTTTGTTTGAATACATCTCTATTTTATTTTCAATTATGGCTAAACTCAAATCAACACAGCTTTACTGTAGAAACAAAAACCTATTGGCGTTAAGGTTTATGTAAGACACGTTTCATCAAAGAAAGACAATCCTAACAATCCTTTCTCTCTTGAAAACTCTTGGCATATTGAAAACTCTTGGAAAAATCTATTTCTACTATTTGGCGGTATATTTTAAGGTGTTACAATGAAAGCTTTCTCAGAGACAGAGTAACATTAACATTGTTAGGAGCAATAGCGTAACCTTGTGTTCATAACTCTATATTGCAGGCAAAAAACTCCTCAAAAAAAAAATTGGACACAACAGTTGTAATGACACTCACTGATCGGCAGATAGAGCAACATTAAAGCAAATCTTACTCCTAATACTCTGAGTTTGTTATTGGTGAACACAAATAGAGTAAGATGAGGATGCCTTGTGCTTCCTACACTGTTTAAACATTATACCTTCTAAAAAGGCTGGATGTATGCTATGATTTCAACAGTAAAGAAAACCATTCAGGTTTTGGCCAACACGCTTAAAAATTTCTATATTTGTGACTTGAAATCCGACAAGCATCTTTGCAGAAACACACCCGTCATGCTGCGTGTTTTGAAAGGATTGAAATTACGAGATTTATTCTGTTCTGTTTATGTCTGTGAACTCAGAAATATTGTTTCTTTTTGTTAACACTTATATCAATAAAATAACGTGTGGTTTTGTTGTTGCCTTTGATGAAAATAAATATCAGTACAACAATTAATTTCTGTTTATGTTCTTGGCAACAAACGTGTGAGCACAAAGAAAGAGCGCTTGTATGCAAGACTGATCAAACATGTGACCATTGTGAATTACACTTACAAACAGTAGCAGGTGCACGACTGTATCCGGCCAAAAACGGTTAGATACTTTAGACTTTCAAAATCAAGCAAGTCATAAGTCAAACATTGATGACTAATCTATAATGAGAAAAACAGAACAATATTGCTCATTTGACATGCCAGGGCATGTCCAGACCTTTAGAAATAAAAGTTCACATGTTGAATGTCATGCAGGTAAGAATCTGGTTTCATGGTCCAGTTATCATAAGGTTAATGTGATTGCTGGTGAAAACATCAATCAATGTCATTGCCAAAACAATGCTGCCGGTGTGAGGGTAAGCCTTGATAAACGGTTACCAAAATTCCATGTAAGTCTTGTTTCTTCTGAGAGTTTTCAGAACTGGTTTTAGAAGTATGCCTTGAAAATTTCCTCAGAGCTGGAACAGAGGTGTGACATTTTTGCAGGCATACCTGGTCTGGAAGTCGTATGTAATGACAGCCAAAATCATCTTACATGCACCACACAGAATATTGGGTCAGTCCCTTGTGATAATGTAAATACGATTTATCCAAAAGCTAAAAAATACGGACTTTGCAAGAAGTATATGAAGGCAGGCAACTAATGAACATCAGAAATCAGAAATCTAAGGTTTGTGTAACATCCCATCCACTAATCCAGCTAACAGGGAATGTTCTTGAAACTTTGGCTAATGTTCCCTGAAAGTTCTCTCAAAGTTTTCTTAAACTCATAAAAAAGCTCTTGCAGTAACATTAGTAGAACGTTTTTTAACGTTATATGTCATATATATCACAAATGTTCTTATGTTGTTAGTGGAACGTTAAGAAAGTTACAGAATTTAAAAAGATTTGCATATTGTTCTTGTAACCAAGCAATAACTATAATACAATGTCTAAAAACTGCATATTTTGAGTGTTCAAAATAACATTTTTAACATTTTAGTTGCTTAATGAAAACGTTAGGGAAATGTTCTTATAATCTAAAATAGCTGGTTACGATGTTCCATAATTTTGTGTTGGTGGTTCGAGGATTGGGGGAAAGGACTTTTTGGAAAGAGAAACTAAATTAAATATCCATTTTCTTTTATTATTTTAACTTATGACTCAGGTTCTTCAGAAAACATTGTTCTTAGTAAATATTTGCTTGGTTGCTAGTAACTTTTTTTAGTCTGGATAATTAGGCATGATGTTACGATGCCCAAAACCAGTTTCCTTAGGTGGTAATTTTAGACAAGCACGCTGCTTTAAAATCACTGATTGGCTGAGCCGCATGACTTCTGACAGCCTTTGGCAAGTGCCGATGACAGATAGATGTTACAGTCAGCAGGTTCACCTGAGCGTGTGCCACATGAAAAGCTTTATTATGATTTGTCGATCTGTTGTCTCATGCTTCAGTTCATTTGCAGCTACTGTATATCAACTTGGGGGATCTGCAGACGCTATTCGTTTCATGGGTTTGGTTTCCAGGGAACACGCTATTGAATACATGTATGTCTGTAATTCACATCTGATGAATGCAATGTATGTCATTACCCAAATACAATATAATAAATAAAATAAAAATGTAAATGTATAAGGTTAAGTAAGTTTGTTTAAGTTGTTGAGCACGGAAATACACAATGTGCATTTGAATATTCACTTGGTGTGTTTGTTTTGCAAAGATGATGGAATTACATAACAACATTTATACAATTTAAACTAACAAGAAAGTATTTAATAAGAAACACAATGTCAGTCACTCCACCCTGTTACACAGTACGAGGTCACACAGTTATTTGGAATTTCAATTTTAGACTGCGTGTGCCAATCATGTTTTATAACTCTTGAAACAAGCCCTGAAACAATTCATCATACACTGAGCATGTTCTTGTATGTAACAGAACTATAAGGAAGTTTGCAGTGACATTAAATGTGATGAGCTTTTATTGCGTAAGGATGTATATTAAACTCAATCATAAAAGAAAATAATTGTTAGGTTTTTGAGTCAGAGTTGAAGAAGGAAAAGTGAAAATGCAGTGTAGCGTTACGCTGGTATTTGACTACAAAAGATAGTGTGCATTATTTACATGTTCGATGTTCGAGTTTTCCTGCTCTTTGTACTGTCACCCACACATTTAACAGCGTGACTTGTCAGTTTCTATGTTTTTTTATCTTTGTTTGAGACATATTACAGATGGGTTGTTAAGGAAATACACAAAGAATAATTCAAAGGTATTTTTGGTAACATAAGCCATACTGTATGTACTTCAGTAGTGTAAAACTTGCTCAGCAAACCTCTACTGTGCATTATGGCATTTCAAGGTGTTTCAGACGTTTAATGGTAAATGTGTTTTAAACTGCATAATAATCCAACCAAAATTATTCTCCATATTAAAACAGTGAGGCTGTTTTGTTGTTGCATAACACACATTAAATACAGAAATCAAAAAGTAAAGGTGGTTCCTCTGTATTGTTCATAAGACGCTTGCAGAGACAGGGAAGATAAGGCAGAGATAAGTTAGTGTTTTGTTGGTTTGGAATGGTAAATAATCTCTGAATGTGGCTTTTCTGAAAGTCTCAGGTTCTCTGGAAATGATGGCATACAGTTCAACTTTCAATTCTCTTGTAGTCAGAGATATAATAACAGCTCATCAGCTCATGATATAATGGAATGTTCTGGCTAACCGTCTAGGAATGTCACGGAATAGCAAAAAAAAAACATTTTTAAATTAACATTTTAAAACATTTTTTAAAATTAATTGACAATTTCAGGCTTTTAGTTGAATTATTTAGTTGAATGATTGTATGCTTTATAAAATTATAATCTTTTGTCTCTTAATAGCACTAGGTGGGGCAAAGTTAATGCGATTCCACTTTTGAGCAATGGTGCATGGAAATAACACATTGAAATAACCTGTTTAATGATGATTAAAGCTTTAGAGGTACAGTAACAAGTCTAAAAAGCAAACTGCAAATTAATGCTCATTTGTCACTTTTGAATATGAATGCATGAAAGCCTTTGCTATTACCTCCTGAAGGAGTACATGATAAATTATTGACATTTTTAAACAGCTATTGTACCATTATTTAAAACCAACTGTCCTTTCCCCCCAATTTGTTGTTAATTATTTCTGTTTGTATTTGACTTAGGATGTTGAACATTATGAAGCTCTAACCTTGATGCTTCACACCACCCTTGGAATCTATTGTCATGCGTGGGTAGATGCTACAGACCCTTATGAAGATTTTGGCATCACCACTGAAGGTTTTCAAATACCTGAAAACCTGAATAATATGTGGCAAATTCATGTTCTGTGATGCTTGGCCTAAGTTACATATTAAACTTCCCATAAGATCTGAGATCCACTGTTTTATTTCAGTATTTCAAAACATTTTCATGAAGCAAGATACAAACAAATTGTCAAACAAGGGCCATGTCCTGAAAAAATAAACTCCCTTTTTAAAGACTGCAACTACATTTTTAAAAAAAATACAGGTTCACAGCGATGCCGTAGGAGAACCATATTTGGTTCCCCAAACAACTATTTAGTCAAAGGTTCTTAAAAGAACCATTTATTTTTTAGCGCTGTTTAGTCTAAAAATCCCTTTTTTCCCACTATAAAGAACCTTTTGAGAAACAGAAAGGTTCTATGGATGTTAAAGATTCTTTATGGAACCATACAGCCAAAAATGGTGAAACCATTTTAAAGGTCAGGACCAAGGGGTACTTATGTTTTTCCCATAACGTTGCAGTGTTTGTCCTTTCAGTATTGTTTTGAATAAATGCATTGTTAGCTGGAGGTACAGACTGCAACTATTTATTTAAAGTATAATGTGTATTTTATAAATCTTGTGTTATATTTTTTCCTTTTAATAATAAGAGATAGAAAGTTAAACAAGTCCAACATATTTTTGATTGTACCTAAAGGAGCTCCAGAATAAAGGAAATTAGATTTAATTAGCCAATGACTACTAAGTTTTATTATTCGATTTAGAAACAAAAACTATTTTATTCATTATTGTTTATTAGAAGGAAATTTTAGTTTGCAAGTTTATTTCCAGTTCAACTTGTCTGTGTTACTTGGAAGTTCCTTTGTATGTCTGCTCAATGCAGGTGCCAAAGACCATTTTTTTAAATCAAAAGTTTGGTACCTTTGTGCTGTTCTGGCTCTTGGCAGGAACTAAGGTTTTGGGTTTCAGAGAATGACTTCCTAGCAATTACTAAATGCATAATGTTTTAGGTCTGCACAGGAAGTGCAATGCAAGTACGTGTGTGAGTCTCTCTCTCTCTCTCTCTCTCTCTCTCTCACACACACACACACTCACTCACTCTCTTTCTCTCTCTGCATGTCATTTACAGCAAGTTGAGTTCCACTCTTTCTGTGGTATGTTTTCATATGTTTTGCACCTTTCTTCCATAAATGGGCCTCTTGTAACTTCTCAGATGTATTCAAAGTAGTGGTTTGACATGCTGTTACTGACAGATGTCTACACCGCACACTCTCTCTTTCTATCTCACGCTTGTAGTCTCTCGCTCTCTTTTTCTCTCTCTCTCTCCCTCACACACACATACCCTGAGGTGTGTTTGTTCTGGTCTGAGGTGTGTGTGGTGGGTGGGACTCCCCCGTCATATGTATGTATGTGTGTGTGTGTGTGATCGAGGGGAGGTTATGACAGAACTCAGAGACAACATGAGCCATTTCTTACTGTAAACGTCTTATCTCCTGTTACTGACATTTGTGTCGATCGGGCCACAGTTTTACCTGCTTACAACTCAAAGACTGGAAGAGTGAAAGTGCAGGTCTGAGCAAGTGTTGAGCAGAAGTCAGAAACAGCTTTTAAACTGAACACATATATAGTAGAAACATGCTAGTCGATTAGCTGTTTAATGTGATCAACACTGCAACAACTTCCAGTGTTTTAAACAGTAGCAAAATTGACTTACTTGACAAAATACACAATTGTTTAGTAGATGTTCTCCTTGGGAATCAAAACCACGACCTTTGCGCTGCTAACATAAAGCTACACTAACTGAGCTACAGGAAAACCACGTCATGTGATGTCAAAGTTTCTTTACTAATGAAATATATTAACTGCTACCATTATATTCTGACAGCTGAGGAGTGCTAATCTAAAAACCTGTATTTTGTGTATTTGAATAACTGTATTTAAATTTGTTTTCTGTAATTGTACAATTGTAACTGTGCTTTTACTGTAAATCATGGTACGGTAGCAGCAGGTAAAAGTAAATAGGCGGTTTTATGTTTTTAATGTCAATGTGAACATCAGCATTTCATGTGACGGTGGGCATTTTTGTGCAGCCCTGACTGATGAGTAACAATTTCAGTTCCTCTACTTTCTAGAAATACGACCACAGAGGCCAGAGCTGTGTGGGACTTTCAAAAAACAAGCCTGAGGGAGTTGTAAGAGCATGTGGGTGTGAAAAGTCGATTCTGTTGACACAGTGAGATCATCAACACAGAGAGTTAGAGAAGTAATGTTTAATGTGCTACATTATAAAAATTGTCAAAAATAATTTCTCACGTATAAAGTCTCAACATCTTTTAGACTGCAGAGTCAACATTAAGCTAGGGTAACAAAACAAACTGTACAAAAGTCACTACGTTTATGTCTCATTTCTAAACCCTGTGATAGCTAAGAATCACCAGCACTTGGATCTAGGTCCTGCTTTTTCCAGTGCCGACTTTAAATAAATTAAAAGAGCACAAAATATAAAGCTAACAATTTCATTTTTTTAAGAACGAGGTACGGTTGCATCTGTAGTTTGTAAAGGAAGACGTATCTTGCAATCTTCATCGGAGATGATTGGCAATTTCAGTTCCAGCTACATTATTTTTGGATACTTTCATAGTGCTAAAAATACTTGTTTGGATTAAGAAACAACAGTAAACATCGGCAGACACAACCATGTAACATCAGATAAAACTAACAAAACAAGAAGCATCTTACTCTCAGTTTAAATATTAAATAAAAAGCGAGGCATTTTGTCTTTCCAATGTCGAAAGGGGGTCAAAATAAAACGAATTAAAAAGCAAGTTCTGTAAATCAAAGACAAGAAGCTACAGTGAATTATCACTTTACAGGATTTAAAAAGAAACTTACACTACTGCCAGCAAAACAGGTACAAATTATACACACATACTCTATTTGCATCACAAAAACATTGTTCGTTTACACTTGGAATGGTTGGGAAACACCTTGTCCATCTGAAACTGTTACATAGTGTCCATAGCGGGATTAACAAATTATTCCTGAGTATCCCAATTAAGAAAACAGACTGAAGAGGAATTTTCAGAAGTACTCACAATGTGAGCCAGATGTTTTAGGAAAAACATAAAAAGTACACAAATAAACAAGCATTAAAACACATCTGATACAGTGCTTAACAAAAGAAAACTTCAACAAAAATAAGTTAAGACAAACTCACACAAACAGACGTTTACGTCATATGAAAAGCAGATGTTTGAAGGACATTATGATCACATCTTCATTCTACAACAGGTCAAAGCATAGAAGCTCAAACTTCACGCATTCCTCAAGTCTTTGGAAACACTATTTGTTTGGTGTGGCTCTTATTGGCTTGGTTCACTCTTTTCTTTGCGTTTCATCCCTGTAAAAGGGAGCATTTTTGGTGTCAACTAGAAAATGCCCTGTGCATAGATAGCATTTTGTTTTGGGGGGTCAGGGGAGAGTCTGAAAGACCTGAAAAAGCTATTCTCCCACATCTACTCCTCCTCAGTCTTAATAGAAGATCGATGGTTGAAGTGCACCACACTGGCTCTCTCCTGGTGGTGGCCCGTGCTGGTGACCCTATGTGGCACTGAAGCAAAAGCTTTGAGGACCCCGAGGTCCTCTTTTCCCTCACCGCTTTCCAAATGTCTGGCCAGCCATTTCTCCAGAGTGGCGTCCACCTGGCTTTCTCCAGCGCTCTCAGGCAGAGCCTCGGCCTCGTGACTGGCGTCGAATCGCTCCACCAGCTCTGCTGCTCGTCTCATCTCTGGGACGTCGGGACGGGCGGCGGGACAGCAACCCGAGCGCTGATGAAGGTGCACGGAGAAGCGGTGGATGAAGGACCGGGCGCAGGCCTGGCAGCAGTGAGGCCGGTCGTGAGAGCTGTGCAGACGGCGGTGGAGTTTGAGATGGATGTACTGGGTGAACTTTACACCACACAGTTTACACTGATAGGGCTTTTCTCCCGAGTGCAGACGCAGGTGAGTCTTCAGGTTACTGGTGCTGCTGAAGCGTTTGTGACACACCTGTGAAGAAGCAAAAGAGGATTCAACTTTATTTCACACTGTGTTCACACTCATACATTTGCAATTTGTCAAGTCACTTTTATTTATGTAGCACTTTATTGAATACAGAATGTTACATCTTTACAGTTGAAGTGATTTAATTATAAAAGAGCCTTAAAATTGATCATTTTGTTTACATCAGAGTTTAAAAACAATTTGTTTTTTGTGTGAATGGGTAAAACAGGGATAAAATGACAGCTTGTTTGTTTAGTCATGTGACAGGACATAAACTTTCGCATGCGCACAAAGGCATTTATAGAGGTTTCGTGTGGGCAAACAATTTTTGAAAACATAAAAGCATTTCAAAACTATTCATGTGGACATACCCTCAAAGGGGAACGAGATAACAGAGACGGCGTTGTTGTCACATTACATAATTGCTGTGTTGTCACTTTGGTATGTAGACAGAGAGCCAGACGCGTTTTAACATTAATGGAGTGTTTTCTTTTTAGTGGTCAAGATAGATGAATAGCACGGGCTGACGCCACTGTCACACCCTCTTTAGTTACTGTTCAACCAAGTATTTTCTCTTTAAGGAAACAGGAGTGACGAGGTGAAGGTTCTGCGAGTGATAAGCTGTGTTGTGGGTGTGCGTCATTGTGTGTTAACAGGGTATAACTGTCATTCAATGCCTTTTATCTCCTGCCTCATTCACAGATATGGCACCTGTAGGAATTTACCTGGCATTCATGAGGTTTCTCTCCTGTGTGGACCAGGTGATGTTTCTGGAGGTGAGCTAACTGGGTAAAGCTCTTCTTACACAGGTTACACTGGAATGGTCTTTCCCCACTGTGGACCCTCAAGTGCACCTTCAGATTGAATTCACACATTGAATTTAGTTATAGCTAGATTTTATAGTTTACTATATACATGATGTATTATAGTTATATTTAACTATACATAAACCTATGTATATATATATAATGCTTAGAATATATAAAAGTTCTATATGCTTTGAACTTTAAGGTTGCAATCAGAAACTTTCTGAAAGTCATTACATAACAGATCAGTGTTTAAAATGATCTCCTAACCTTACTCCCTAACCTAAATAAAATAGGTTAGGAAATTAATTAGAATTTGAGGTGTCAGTTTTCCTGGAAAATATTAGATTGACTTTATTTGACTTAAAAATGTGCAAAAAAAAAAAAAAGGAATTGTAACTGAAGTAGAATTGTAACTGAAGTTACGGATAGCAGCTTTAAAGCAAGATATGTAAGAACATAATAAACAGGAATGGAAAACAAGACTCTACTCACTTTGAGGTTGGACAGCTGACCGAATGTCTTGAGGCAGACGTTGCATTCATACTTGATTTTGCCATTTTGCTTCTTGAGTGGATAGGGGAGAGATTTGTACCCAGGGGCAGGTGAGGAAGAGGAGGACATGGGTGAGGTGCTCTTGGGTATAGCCAGGCTGAGGTTGATGGCCTCCTCATGTTTAGAAACGGGCTTCTGTGGGGTTTGCTGGAGGGAGTGCTTGGGCTGAGGGGAAAGTTCTGGAGTCGCAGGAGCTCCTCTTGGTGGAGTATTTGGGATTCTTTCTTTCAGACCTCCATGAATTGGGGTAGGATAAGGCAAAGTAACAGGTAGCAGACCAGGTTGGGGTATGGAGGGGTAGGACAGACCATCATTACCCAGAAAGCTGTTGTACCGGAGACCTCCTTTAGATGGCAACATAGAAGGGAAGGGAGGGGAATATGGAGGCAACAGCAGTTGGGGATAATGGGGGTTGTATGGAGATAAAAGGGGATACGGAGCATGCAGAGGTCTCGGTGAGGGCAATGAAGG
The DNA here is from genome assembly GCA_036877625.1 of Ambastaia sidthimunki. Taxonomy (NCBI): domain Eukaryota; kingdom Metazoa; phylum Chordata; class Actinopteri; order Cypriniformes; family Botiidae; genus Ambastaia; species Ambastaia sidthimunki. The sequence goes on along the minus strand of JAZGTK010001541.1, from coordinate 21,296 downwards.
GTATGAGATCAGACCCTCATGATGACTATAAAGACCATGCAAATGAAGAGGAAGTTCTTGTGGTGGAGAGAGGGTGGGGTACGGATGAGTGCTCATGTTTAGCTCCTTCTGGTTCGGTGGTGGAGAACGTACAGGCTCTGGTGGAACAACTTTGAAGACCTTGTTGCTGAAATCTACAACCTGCTCATCTGGTGTGTCGGGTGGTGTGTCCCTCTCAATAACCTCCACGTCGATCTTTTCGTCCACCTCCACCTCCTCTTCCTCTCCCTCACTCTGAAGTTTGCGTGGGCTAGGGGGCTGTTTGGGATAGTAGGTATACTGAGGTAGGGGCTGTTTCAGGTACTCGTATGATGCCGTATCAGGTATGTGCTCTGCTTGAAAAATAAAACAGAGAAAAACAAACGTCAGAACAGCGTCAGATGAAGCGTGAAAAACTAAGTATGAAACTCTTTGAAAAGATTTTCTTTAATCGCTAATCGTTCACTCATTTTTCTGTCACGCATGTACACGTATCTTCGGGGTCTACATGCTCACAGTGCTCAATCGCTAATCAAACATGCCTGTAAGTCATACACCTACTCATATCCTTCCCCCTCAGAAACTCACTTATGGTAAATGGCAGCTCTTTCAGTTTAAAGCTGACAGGCAGAAGATATCTGACTGGTTTCTATTTGACAAACAGATAGTAGCGTTTTCACGCAGCACCTAGATTACAACCGTGTGGGTGTTTGTAGTGTGGGCGTGTGTATGTTTGTGAGGTGGGGGGGTATATGTATGTATCGGAAGAAAGGAGACTCGTGTCACGACGGCATTTCTCACTCAGAAACTGCTCTGAGTCACCCGAGGAGCAGATGTCCTCAACCATGAGAAACAAATTCTCCAACGTCGCTTCAGCGCTAACTGTTACTGACTGTTGTACAGGGAATTGAGATAAGGTCCGATTATTACTGTCCTTTTGCTCTAGAGATTGTAAAAAGAAAGCCACAACAGCTAGCCGCTTTCAGTAACCTTTGCCGTGACTCAGACAAAACCTGCTATATCATGGAGAGAGGCACAGAGCTCGACTGTGTCACACAGCGATGGGAAGATTACACAAACACATTATTACCCTTGTGGTCAAAACTTGGTTCCTCAAACCCCATGTGAACCAATCTGATGCTACGTTTACAGGCATCATCGAGTTTTACAGGCATTTCCTAACTACCGTGAGGAAAGTGAAAATGTATATTTGAGATGAACACAGCAGCTCAAAGCAAAATGTAACTTCCTTATTAATATTCAGCAATTATAATAGGAGAGAAAAAGTGCATATATACACACACACACACACACACACACACGTGGATGTATATGTATATATGAGTGTGTGTGTGTGTATATGAGTATTCAGACTGTTTACTGAATATAACAGTGAATAAAACAATGATTTGCAAATATCTATATGAACAAACACACATATACATATATATTATTCACTAGTTCACACACTATCATTACTACTTGTAAAACTTAACATACTGATTTTCTGAGCCTCACACAGGAAGTAAAACTTGACAGAACAGACAAGACGAGGCTCATGGGAAAGGCAACATTGCTTCACTGTCTGAGGTTTTCTGAAGAGGGATATTTAATAATTGGGTGTAATAGTTCAGTTAAAGCATCACTAAGATGTCTCAAGACTGGAGCGTGTGTGTCAACATGACTCAGGTAATGGGCCTTAACAATAGCAGACAGAAACGCACGCACAGACACACAAATGCCGCGGAATGAATGAGACAGGAAATAGCACAGTGTCAATGAGAGATTGAATCTGTGTGATAAAGGTACAATCACAAGATGCCCCTACAGACAGAAATATCCAGACAGCTGTCACACACACACACACACACACAGCTCCGTACACAAAACAATTGTCACTTTCATTGCTTAGGAGCCTTCAGAGAACGTCTCATGATGTTTAAGGACCGAGTTACTGTTGATCATAATGACAGTATATATACATATACATATAGATATATGCATATATGTTTGATTATTTAAAACCTGTTTTAAAATACTCATGCAGTGTCTCACTATAACATTAACATAAGAGCACAGATGAATATCAAGGGTGCCCAAAATGATCTCTTCAGATAACGGCAGTAAAACATCGTCCTTCAGAGAAATCAGCTGATTCGTGGACAGATAAGAACAGATGCCAGGCGCAAAACAAACGCAGATACAGATCTCACCCTCGTGTGAGTCTACACAGGAGGGGCAAAATACAAAGGTAGTTAAGATGACTAATGCCATTGTCTTAAAGACTGAGCGAGAGAAAGCAAAAGAAATTGACTGAGAAAGATGTAAAAAATAGAAAAGGGAAGAGATAGAAGACGACAGCATCACAAATGTTTTCATTGTTATTAAAGAACAGATTTGTGTCCATTCACTGAACGTATCAAAATAATTTATACTCAGCGATCTACAATATTTTTCTAAGCATTTATCACTGGACTTTATATCAACAATTTTCTGTTCAATTTAAGTAAAACATTTAAAATTAAAAAAAATTAAAAAAGCCAAACGTTTTGTCACAAAATTAAAGTAAAAATTGTAGTCACTAAATTTAAGTAAAACCTTAAGTCACTAAATTTCAATAGTACGTTCAGTCAATACATTTAAGTACAAAGTTCAGTTACTAAATTTACACAAAAAGTTTAATGAATAGATTTAAGTGCAAAGTTTAGTCAATAAATTTGTTTTCAGTTTTAGTTAGTTTAAATTTCACAGTGGAAAGTATCATGAGAGATGAGAGAAACACCAAAACCATTCAACCAGCATTCAACCATTCCCAAACATCTCACAATCCACAGAATAACTCTGCCAATTCCCCAATTCCTGCCCAATTCCCCAAAAATCGGGATAAAACCAGAGCTGGTGACTCACTTGGCTTCAGGCTGTCGGGTTGCTCTTGCTGGCCGCACAGTCTCTGGGAGAACTCTGGACTGTACCACACCAGCAGCTCCTGGTTCGGTTCCACAGGTCGGATGGTGTAGAAGAAGATCTCCTGGCCATTTTGACAGGCCACCAGGTTCTGTTCGGCCAGCGAGTGCGCTGGGTTGACGTACCGCATCCAGTTACTACGCTGTACATCGTAACCATCGATGAAGTGGTGTAGCTGACCACCCCTGTAGATCTTGATGAAGAAAAAAAGACATTAGTTCTAATGCAGAGCAACATCATCTGCACAGAATTAAGTTCAGCTGAAATATCCAGATCACATTTAGTGACATTCTGTAAATGAGTTTAAGTTGTAATAAATTATTCTTCACCTCTGCCATGAACAGAACGCTCTTCCAACAGCTGATTATATCAACTCGTTTCTGTCCTCTAACCTGCGAAAGTGTGTGTGTGTGTTTGTGTGGCTTCAGATCAGATGTGTGAGTAACTCTGTCGGTGATGTCAGCTCTTTATAAAAGCAGCAGACTTTTTACACATGCTCCCAAACACACTAATCTCCGCCTCTTGCTCCACCCTCTCTCGTTCTCATTTGTATGCGGGGAAATTTACTGCTTTGACGTGCCAGGGCATGTATAGCTCCACTATCTTAGACACTCACAGATGTTTATCAGCTACACCCTGGAAAGACTCAAACACAACTTTCACCCTTATTGACCGCCCTTCGTATGCCGTTCACCTGCCTTTATATCATGTGACATTTTAAGCATTATCTCTTCAATGCCAACAGGAAGTCGGTATGGATTTACAGGAAATGGAGTAAGGAAAGCACAGCTCAGAGGAAAACCCACGGTGACACACACAATTGCACGTACCTACGGCGAGCACACACACGCGCTACCAAACATGCGGGCGTGCCGCCGCACGTTTACATACACATGCTGACCCACACATGTAAACAAAAACAGACACGGTATCTGGTCACCTTGGCAAGGAGATAAAGAGACTGAAGTTCATGCATGCCGATGCGACAACAAAAATGTAATGCCTCACATACATGCGACATAACACAAAGGAAAGTGATTGTGTATGCATGTTGTTGTGTAGGTTGTGTAGAATCTGACTTCTCTAAAATCTGGCCACAAACCAAGACTTGCGCTATCCTGACAGGGTTTCACAATAACTATACTCAGAACTTCTGCTGAGTAAACCATGAGTATGAGAACAAAGCAGAAATCCACAACAAACAGGATAACAATCTCTCAGGGCTTCCTCTGTGTTTTCCAAGTAAATCTTTGACTTTTCAACGATAGAAAAAAAAAAGAAAAAAAAAAAAAAAGAGTATTTAGCTAAAAGGGAACGTTCTCAGAACATACGCTAACATTCTCTAAAAGTTCTCTCACAGTTATCAAAAAATGTTCTTCCAGTAACGCAACACATTTTGTAAGGGTATATATGATATCAAAAAAGTTATTCTTAGGTTGGTAGTGGAACATTTTAAAAACGTTCCAGAATAAAGAAGTGTGAATAACATTATAACCAATAATGTTAACACAACATCTAAAAACTTTCAAAATAGCGTTTTTTATGTTCTTTGTTAAGTAATATTAGGAAAACATTTGTACAACCTAACATTGTGAGCTAGGGTTTTTTGTATTTTTGTATTGGGATAAAAAGCATATAGTATTTGCATCTGAGCATGATTGAATGTGTTTCCGGTTTGTTTCCACTTAAATTCTCTGGAAAGTCATTCATGACCGGTTTAGCAACTTTGCTCTCCTCAGAAAAGTGTCCCTCATGCATTACATCAGCAATGAAGTCACTCACCCTCCAAAAGTATTTCCTGTTGGTCTGTGGGGGCACGTTGTCTTTGGTGTAGATGACACCTTGTAAGGGTCCGAACCGTGTACCCTGAGGTATGTACTCTTTGCTGAACACACCAGCCACCTGCAGGAGTAAACAGAGACACTTATCATTTAACTTTATCAGAGACAAAATTAAGAAATGATTAATGACCTATTTATTTAAAACAGGAAGTGCATTTTATGAGTTTAGTGAAGCATGGCCGTTTAGAGACGACCCACACAGAGTGTCATAGGTAACCCAAGGTAACATATTTTGCAGGTTAATGAGATAACAAACTTTTTCTGCTCTACTTGGAAACAGACCAGGCAGAAACATCTCAATAACACAGACTCTCGTGAGCATGCTGGTAAGAAACAGCATAGCATTGACAAACTTACTGTGATTTTAAGGGCGAGTTTGAGGAGGGGGGAGAAAGTGTTAAGGAAAACAAAAGACAAAAAAAGCACAGAGTAACAGAAGAATTAGAGGATGGAGCAGGTGGTCCAATCTCAATGCTCAGCAGAAACCATGATCAGAATCTATAGGCCTGTATATAGGTCACCTTGTGGTTTGGTGGCTGGTGCCCACCCATGATCAGAAACCCTGCCTGACTTTATTTTTAGCCTATAAGTGCAACTAGACCACTTTTAGGTCTAAGACTAAGTATTTACTTGATCCCCCCATTTCAGCAGCTTTATAATGGTTGAAACCAGCCTTAGAAATGTTGGAAGATGCAAAAGGGTTGGAGGCTATATAGGGACAGTCATTGGCTGGAGACGAGAGCCGCTGTGACAGTAGAATTGTGTGTTGTTAGTGTTGCGTGACTAATTGGTTGGTCTTTAGTGATTAACTGCTTAAAGAGGGTTTATGGAGTAAGAGGAGGGGTGGAGGAGTCAGTATCACTCTGACAAAACCGACGCCACGACGCCACCCCACGCACAAACTAAAGCGCTCAACCCTCTATCTAAACATGAGCCCCTCACAACTCCCCCCAAGCTGTCCAAGGATCTTCTGCCTAGAAGCTTCAGTCCAAACGAAAGTTAATCAGTCAAGCTTAACCTACTTCCTTTGGCTGAGATTCTATAAGTGTGCGTGTGTGTCTTTCCCCGTCACAGATAACCCCATCTGCCACGTGCCCCCCCCCGTTGGTTAGACACAGGGCCAAGCTAAGGGTCAAGGAGCATTGTCAATAAACCCCATTTCACAATCCAAGTACCATATATACACACACACACACACATATATATACACAAATAAATATGTATATGTATTTGTGTGTGTATGTTTATATATTTATGATTCTATATCTATATATTATTATATATAAAGTTCTATAATGCTATTCCATATAATTATATAGTGGTATGATTAGCTTTACATAAAATCAGTACAGGCCTATGATATTTCCTCATTCAGACAGCAAAAGTAAATGTGTTTCTGTGTCTGTGTAAAAGTGGTGCCTGTTGCCCACTAATATCTCTTACAAATCTAACGTGTTACTTTCAGTTCTTCGCTGCTTGCAATGAAGTTAAAAAGTTTCAACTCATTGTAATGGCATCAGCACTGCTAGTCACCTTTGCATGCCATCAGACTTTTCACTTTCTCTTCCTCCCTACAAGCTGAAAAAATGCATTAAAGCAGCTGTAGGCATCACAACTATAGAAACTTTGGAATGTATGCATCGCAGAAACTACGCAGCCGATGAGCAGCAGCCTAGTCATGATCGAGACTAGCTTTCCAACACCCCTAACTTCCCTCCTTCCTCTTCTCTGTCTTCCAATAAAAAAGTTTGTCAGGTTCTGAGGCCCTCCGGGAACTGACACATTCAAAGGATGTGGGTTTTCCTGTCCGTTACTAAAGCCATTAGCAGCGTAAGAGCAAAGCATTTCACAGAATCAGCAGCGTGGATGGAGGCACGCGGAATGGGTCGCTCAGAAATGGGAAGTGTGCAATGCATTTAGTTTTAGTTGTATATTTCAGCTAGCGTGCTGCTTTGGGGACATAAAGCAGCTGTAAATAGTGGAAATGCGTTATAATAAACGCATCCTCTTGCGACAGTGTTTTTAAACATGTTTCGGTGGTTCGAGACAGGAAATTTATTCTTGTATTCAAGGGCATGTTTGTTTTTAGCTCTGTGCTTGGGAACAGAGGGCCATGCGTGGGAAAAGATGAGAGAGAGAGAGAGAGAGAGAGAGAACAGGAACAAGAGAGATAAAACACTGTGTGAATCAGAAAGGGATGAGAGAAACGCTAGTTAGCTTTCTGACTTCATTTGGAAATCATTCGCATTTGTAAATTAAAAAAAAAAATCATCAAATTTGATTTTTTCCTTAAGCAATTGTGCTTAAGGAAAGATGCAAAGTCTTAACTAAACGTTCAAAAAATCTTGGGTTGCGTTGCCTTTTTTGTCTTAGCATTATGCATTTTGTTTTGCATAAAACACAGAACAGAATTGTGTGTGCACATCCTCTTGAAGCTAATGACCACAATTTCACACCTTTAGCGTGATAAAATATAAAAGCAAGCAGAAGGGTACAGAAAGAGGAACTGACTTTCACCTGTAAGGGAGGAAATTTGATCATCCATAGAACAAACAGAATAGCATAAAGTCGGGGTGTCAGAAACCACAGGAAGCAGTGAAGAATGACAAAGTCAAATGTGTGTGAACGCGAGAAAGAAAAATAAAGTGAGAGAGAGCAACAAACAAATACAGAAAAAAGTAGAATTTTAAACAACACACATTTGTTGACAGTACAGTAATCTTACTTCAATCTTGCTGGTGTAAAGTTGAAAGTTTGTTTGTATTCAGTTTTTACAACATCCCTCAGATTCCAAACAGTACATAAGATAAGGCAGATAACACCTGTATGTACTCACACACTAACAATAACACATACACAATAAGTGAATGAGTGTCATTGTATTCCCGGAAAGTGAAGTGAGTGTGGATTTAGAGAGAGAGAGTGAGAGAGAAAGAGTTAATGTGCTTAGGCTGTTTAGGGCCATATAACCTGAAGGGCCCTGTATCGCTCTGATCCCTGACCTGGACATGATTGTGTCATCGTCACATTGACCTACTGAACCCCACCTAGCAGGGGCCCCACACCAAGTGTAAAAGCTGTTACCAAAAACATTCTTGCAGTAATGTTAGTAAAATATTTTTCTAATGTTATATATCATATAAATCAAAAACATTATTTTTAAGTTGTTAGTGGAATGTTTTAAAAACATTACAGAATTAAAAAACATATTTAAATAAAGTTCTTATAACTAAGCAATACGATGTCTAAAAATCTGGACATTTTGAACGTGCTTAAAACTTTCAAAATAACATCTTCAACATGCTTGTTACTTAACGGAAACGTAGGAGAACCTTCTTGCAACCTAAAATTGTTAGCTGGCTAGGCTGGTTAAACACAATTTGGAGGTTCAACCTAGATAAAGAAGAACTTTAAGTAGTGAGACACATCAGCAACCGAGCACCAGTGGTTTTAAACCTAAACACCATAGTGAAGCCCTGATTTTGTTATGAATTGCTTCAGAAAAACGTCCCTGCAGTGATTGAAATGTTGCACAAGCGGTCCTTAAGGGAACAAGTGTCTGTTAAACGATGACTAACCAGTTAAGAAAACATCTGTTGCAACAGGGGAATTGGAAATGTAGTGTAAACATCAGCGTGTACTGTACCTGGTTTTCAGCAGCGTACTGGAAAGTAAGATTGCGAGGAATGGAGGTCATGGCCCTGGGCAGACTAAAACTGGGCTCACACGCTTGGTCATGGACAATATAGGTGCAGTTCAGGGCGAAGTCCAGCTCTCTCCAGTTACTCATGTCTTCTAGAGATGCCTCCAGCTTCATTGTTTTGATCTCTCTCCTTCCTCCTTTTCAGCTGATGTTATTCTCGTATCTTGTAGCTAGGTTGTTTGGTATAATCTCCTTTGGTTTGCGTTGCTTTGGTTGTCTCTTGCGTTGTTTGTTAATTCAAAATCTAAAGAAGACACAAAAAGCATTGTTTACATTTACATTTAGGCATTTAGCAGACGCTTTTATCCAAAGCGAATTACAAATGAAAGAACAATAGAAACAGTAATCAACGATCAGAAGGCAACAGTCTGGAAGCATCGTGCCAGTCTCCCTAGCCTAGCATAGAGTCATTTCCAAGTACAGTCCCCCCCCTTTTTTTTAGGCATTTCCTCCAATGTATTGAACATGTTGAAGTGCACAAGACATTTACTCATACTTTGAGCAAGTACTGCGGTTAGATGAGACACAAATCTACACAATGACGCAAAACTTCTTCACGAGAAGTAAACAGACCACTAATAAGCACCCTGAGTTAATTGTAATCGCAAAAAACAATTAGTGACTAATCATTGACTAAAAATAAATGTGGAGAAACATGACAATTTGAAGAAATATGATGTCATGGTACATTTATATGACTTCAGTCAACTGGAAGTGTTAACCCTAAGGCAATTATATTAAATTTAGCTGTGGTTTACACCTTAATAGGACCGAATCAGATATTTTAATGCCCTTGTTACTCTACCCAAAAGTGTCACAATAATTTAAAGCAATTTGTAGAAGGTCAAATTAAAACCTGAAGATAATTTTCAACTGATTAAATGATTATTCAAAAAACAATCTCAGTACAGTTAAAACATAAGCAAAACATCTTGGCTTACCAACGTCAAGTTAAGAAACGAGCTATTCACAAGTCTGTAACTTAATCCAATTCAACAAACTTCACAAAAAATCAGCTCTTAAGATCACACGCTTTCTTTCCATCACTAAACACAAAAAAAACTAGTATAAACTCACTTCACATTCATTGAGCTGTATCCTCAGTATCTTTGGTTAGGTCATCGCTGCTTAACTGTTTCCCAGTTACTCAGTCATCCTGCCTGATTTCTCTTCAGTTTCCATAAAGTCCAAACAATCTGCTAACAGAAATTCCCTCCTGATCTTTGAGAGTCTTTGCCAGTTGGCCACTGTTACCCAAACTGACCATGCTGAGCTGTGTCAGACTTTTGAGCACCACGGACTAACCAATCAGCATCAGTCTTTAGTCATGTGACCGTCAGGATTAGTCAAAGGTGATCCAATTGGGACAGAGGAAGCGTTTTGACCACAGCAAACCCAAACGTACACATCAACACCTCCAGGAGACAAAGGATGTACTTAGACAACCAGAAAGGAGTTGAAAAAAACAGATGGCTAGATCATTGCAAAACACACCAATGGACTTTTGCTTGGATGGGCTCCTAATGAGCAATCTGGTGGCAACCCAATTATACCCCTCCCACCCCCCTCCGTAACACACACGCGAAACAAGCACCTCTGTGACCTAAATCTGTAAATATAAATGTAAATTTAGACCTGGCCTGGTGTGTGATCCTCTGTTGTGTCCAGTAGAAGAAGAGACTGAGACAGGAACCAAAGCAGGTCAAACAGAGAACTTCTCAGACACCTGTCTGAAGATCTTCACCACCCTGTAAGGAAACCACACGCATTAGTTCTGACATGAAGCTTCAGCCCGTCCTGACCTGAAAGATTTAGCCCTGAACTCATCCACCTTTAAGGAGATGTTTTTTCACTCCTGAACAACTGTTGGAGAGGAGAACTATTACACCACTGAAACTTTGATGTTTGTAAATTTTGGTTGTTGAGTTTGATGCTGTAGTCTATGAATGCTGAAGTTAATAAATAACTCCAGGTGTAACTGTAAATAAAAGTCTAATTTTATAATTACCAAACATCTCAAATTTTTGGCAAATGTACAGGTATGATAACTGTTTAAAAAAAATTGTGGAAAGGTGAAGCACAAATACTTTAGCTCTGTGTGACTGAAGAGGAGAGTTCCTGTCTGTTTTGGGGATGTAAAACATTCACATGCTCTTCGTGAAGTGAAAGAACTGCTTCACGTTGGGAACGTTTGAGGAAATTTTCTTTCTCCTGTTTCCCCCTTTTTTATGGAACTTGGATGGAAGGAGTTTTTGCTACTGAAATTCTGCTTGTAAAATACAAGATCGCTTTTTTACTCCAATCTGCTTAAACACAAAACAGGTGTTTCACACCTAAAACTTAAAACACATTCTTAACTTTCAAAATCTAATCTTTAAACTTTAAATTGCTCTGCTGCAGAACGTTGGAAAGATCAACGACAAATTTTCTGTTTACAATTAAAACAAATTTATTTGACCATGTCCAGCATGTTCAATAACATCAACAAATGTACATATCACACATCTCTGTGTGTTCATTTCATTTGTGCTCATCTTCACCCATAAAGTGAAACGGTCAGTAAATTGGCTGCCATATGGCCCTTGTGAGTATTTGCGAGTCGCATGTGGCCGTACGGCGTAAGTGTGCCTCTCTTTTCACTGGGCTAATTTCTCTAATTTGCAGACAGTCTGGGCTGAGGCTCAGCCTGGCGCGGCGTGAGCAGAGCTGATTGGCCCAGGCGTCGCTCTATTTGCACTTTTACAGGGGCGGGTTGACCCCAACGGGGTCAGCTGGGGTTGGTTTGGGGGTGGGTTCAAAATAAAGAAGACAGAAGACAGAACTAGTGCAACAAGCTAGACAGCCTGTGTGAAATTACATATTTGAACCTAGCATGCATCACTCTGTGTCTCTATACAGAGATAAAGTCACGAACATAAGAGGTCTCACATAGCTCAGATTCACGCACAGTACTGTCACCTTAAAGCTGAATGTGTGATGTGCACAACAAGACATTGTAAAAGCAAGTGTGGGTGTTAAAGCATGCAGTGCTGGCGGGTGGGGAATCAAAGGCCGTACAATCTCAGAGGTAACATGCAGAAATATGGCCGAATACTGCCATTAAAAAAAGGACAACTTGTGCCAATAAAATATGACACCCTTTTGTTTAAATTTATCTTAATCACATAGTACATTGTGCCTATTTCTTAATTAACAGCTACAGCAAAACATATGATAGTTCAAATCTTTAAAAATGATCTTAAAACCTACATACAAAACCAGATTAGACAGACAGATCAAATATAATATATTAACAATGCTAGATCAAAAGTGATACTGACATGCTAATGGTATGTGCATATGATCAGGTCACAGGATCTGTGCCAAGTGACGTTCAGTGCATGAGACTTAAAAAGCCCCCTGGTGCACAGGAAGACCCCTCAAATACCAGCAGTCACAAACAGCTGTAGGCATGAATCACCCATCATTCATAAAGTTCTACACGTGCTTGTTTATTAAAACATCTGGATGTGCTGTAGCACCCTCACTTCTATTTTTAATAATCACACATTTCCCCTTAAAATAACACAAAAAATACTAAAATATCTGCCTAATACAACACTGAAATCAAACTTTAAACTAATTATGAAACATTAATAACAGCCCGGCAGTATCAAAAGAAAACTAACATGTGATTTTCTCCTTCTTCTCCCACCCACTTCTGTTTTCCTCCTCGGTAGTAAACAGACAGACAGCATTTCTCAAGGGTGCAGATTAAAATGTGTTTGTGTATTATCTTCTGCTTTACAAGTGTTACAAACTCTGTTGCCTCCCTGGCAACAGCCCCGCCCAATGCGGACACGGTTGGCCAGCGGTTTAAGAACCAAAGGACAGCATGTGGATGGGCAGTTCAGACACACTGTTTACCATCTCTGCTCGGCTTAAGACATGCGTACATCCCTCTAAACACGGATAATCTGCCCTCTCAAACCTTAAACACGTATGATTACATTATTCACTCTCATTATGAAAAGTGCTCTGTTTTTACCTTCTCAATGCTCAGTTGTTTTTCCCGTGTGGTGTTGACATGTTTTGGAGGAAGTTCCCTTCCTTGGGTGGAAAGAGAAGGTACGTTGTCAACATGTCTCTGACATAACCGAGAGAAAACACAAAGAGTGCAGTGAGCAATCTGTACTTACGGTCAAAGTCGAACACGCACTGACAAGTACTGAGAGCAGATTGAGTAAAGAAACCAAAATGGGAGTATGACCAAAAGCAGTTTTATAATCATCTGTCCACATTGGTCACTGAAGTTGGATCTTACTTAACAGATTCAGTCATGCCGGCCTGACTGATTATCATGTGGTGCGGTTAAAAATGCTTTGTGGTATGCTGATATACTGTATGTATGGTTTTGTATAGTTGTATGTATGGTCAACATCACATTACCATCCCATGATGTCGTAGGGAATATCAGCACGGCGAGACAGAACATGAGCCCTGGGAAACAGGAGCGGTCAGTTATGCATGTCACTATGGCAACAGTCAGTATTGAGAAATATTTGACTGCCGAGTGCCACAATTGACCAATCAAAATCAAGTATTCCAGAGAGATTAAGAAATATTACATTACTGGACAGAAAAATTGTTTGTCACTAGTTTGGGTCTGTGGTTTGACACAGACCTTCCGCATGTCGCCTGAGGGGAAAGTCCTGCACTTTATATCTTATTTGATTCACACGCATGTATTCAGTGTTAGAAGTAAACAAAGGAATTCAATTATCAGTCACAATTTGAGTTTCTCACCGTTCATCATGCAAACATCTTGGAAGAAACTGGGTGAACATGCAAACACAGGCTTAATCTTTATTGTACATCATCTTCTAGTATTTTCCTAATGCAGGAACATCAGACCTTGGAATTTATAGCCATTTTCTCAAGGACTGGCAAACAAACAAACTGATCTATCTTATGAGCCAAAACCTCAATCATGACTGGCATCATCATGTGCTGGAAACGGTTTTCCGGTTCCTGCTAGCTTCCTCTTTCTTTGTTCTGATTTCATTTTCTTAAGTCTCTGAGCCCCCCCTTACCAAGACAGCTGGGTCTGATTGGTCAGTGCCTGGTAGGGAAGCAGGGCACAGGCTTTTATGATTGGAGGAGACAGTAATGATGTAAATTGAAGGAAACATCTGGATGGAAGAGGAAAAACAGCAGATTCCATTGAATAATAACGCAACTCATTCCTAGAAGTGGATTAAAACATGAATTAAATCAAGGTTTATCATCATTTGCTGGAATAGCAGATGTGATGAAAGGATAAAAATCACAAACACGCAGCTTGTAGCCTGTGCCAAATGTGTGAACAACTGCATAAAATGAACTGTCTTCTTTTCTGAATACACACTTCTGCTCTTCTTACTAAAGTCTATCTTTTTCAAAGCAGGATAAGCAAAAACAAAAATGTATTTAAAAACAATAACTAATAATTCTGCATCTGTCACACTTTAAACACACAAAAACAGCAGAGAAAATCTTGAGACAGTCAAGCAAAGGTACCGATCAAATCAGCTACAGACTTCACACCTTCTGCAAAGTGAAAAAAGGAAGTGTACTCATATGATCTTATCTTAATCATCTGCCCTTTTTGATACTGCTTGAAATATCTTCACATAGCTAACTTAACATAGACTAATGCTGGACATGTCATGTCCATCAGTCCATTCTGGACTGAGACCGGATGTGTGGTTTGTGTTGTGTAGTATCTGCACACTTTCCTTTTCTCATCAACACGGTTTTTTATTTGTCTCTCTTCAGTGAACACAGCAGAGAAGAAGCACTGCAAGTTAAGCCCCCACCCACATGATCCATAGCAAGAGAATGACATAAAACACACACACACACACACACACACACGCTTCATACATATATACATAAATATATATGAAATATATGTATACACACACATATATACGTATATATACATACATGCATTTCATATATTCTATATATCCATATATATTATTTCATATAGTTCATATATATAGCAAAGTTGAGGGTCTTTTCACAGTAAATAAATAATAATGTATTTATATTGTCCTCAGGTAATTGTAAAAGGGTTTTTGAGAGCATGTAATCTGGATCACAAGCATGTACACAAGAATAACAATATTTAGGCTGCAGAGTTTGCATGTGAAACTTTACTCACGCCCTGCCTAGTTACCATTGCAACTCTGCAAGTGCAGAACTCTTGCACGTCACAGAATTATGTAAGACTGGGAGTGTCGTTGTTGTTTTCATGAAATTGTTGCTGCAATACCACCACTGGTCTGTCAGTTTCAGCAATTAGTCATGTGCTTTTTATAACCTTACATGGTTAAAATCCCTTGGCATGGTTTAGCAGGGTAAATATGGCTTTTATGTCACATACAGTAGTGGTTATAAACAGGAAGCAGTTACAAAGCAGAGGAAAACTGCAGTGTCCTCTACTGACCCCCACCCACCCAAATGACTAATTGTGTGACATATTGTGTTTGTGGAGGGGGCAATGGTTGTTGGTTAGTGCAGAACAGGTGGGTTGGGGTTTGATAGGGGCAAAGACCCTCCTCAGACCTCCCCCCAAAAGATTTGAGTACAGATCCGTCTGACAGACATGAGGGATTTTCCTCAAATCCATTTGAATCAATAAACATGTCTGCTAATTAAGACAAAGTGGGGGTGAGTGGCAAATCAGGGAGTGGAAAGATATAACCGGCTGAATGAAGAAATAGAGCGTGAGGTGCTGATTCACAGACGTCTAGACCAAATAAACACCACACGCGGCCACACCTGTATGCCAGGGCAGGTCCCGAGAGGATAAAGGATTTCACCTGGAATGTACACACTGAAAGTTCATCTCTTCCTGTCAGTGAGGTTAAAAATAGACCTCAGGTCCTCCATTTCTCGCTTTGTCATTTCAGCCATTTTCAAAGGTCTCCCAAAAGGCTTGGACTAAAATATTGGACTATAATATGTCAGGCAACCTAAAAATGTGGCATTGAAGAGGTCAACATATTACATAATACAGCTGAATTAACATTAATTTACACATATTTGCCGTTTAATGGTCAGATAAGGTAGAAATTACTTCTAAAAGACATCAAAACATGAAAATTCTGTTGATGTAAACTCTGCTGACCCTTTCTTTTATACAAATCCTCCCACAGTCTCGGTCACCATTTACCATCATTATGTGAAGAAAAACAATGCAAGTGAATGGTGACCAAGACCGTCAGTTCCTAACATTCACCTATTTGTGGTCCACAGCGTAAAGAAAAGTCACACAGCTTTTGGAACAACATAAAGGTGAGACAGAATTTCCATTTTTGGGTGAACTATCCCTTTAAGGTAATAACTTCCCATATTCACTTTTATATTTGCTTATGTTTTGTGACTAACCTCAGTTTAACAACAGAAGTGAGAACCCTGAAAAAGTTTGAAGCACGTTAATAGGCATTTAAAATATCACAGTAAGACGTAAACAACAATAAAACAAAATCACTAAAGAATCAAAAATAGCTTTTATAAAACTGGTTTCATATCCCCAATCTCTACTCTCTCTTTCTTTCTGTCCTTATACAGTATGTGTCTGCCCATGTGTCTCCCTCATTACTGACCTAATTCTCTTTATTTAATCTTCTCTCCCTCCTGTTTCAGACAACAATCAACTCTTCTAATTGCCTCAATCCTGCCGGTCTTTGAGTGTCACTGTCTTGAGATCAGTCAATACAAAACAATCCCCGGCCTGATGCAATCAATACTGTATCACCACTGAACTCAGCCACTATTTTCTTTATCTCTGGCTCCACATAACAGCATCTCACACCCACAAATTGCACATTCATTTTCATAATCTGGATTATCAAAAAGTTAAATGTTTACTCAGCAGGAAACTCATACAGGGGTGTATGGCTGCTTTCACAATTAAAACAGTAAAAAGATTAAAGTTCAGTTTTAGAATAAAGATTAAAGGCCAGTTTTTATATAAAGTTGTAAAACACTGATTTTGAAAACACTTCCTTTTTTCTGCTTCCATTTTGGACAACCAGTTTCCTTTTACTCTAATTTTATCCTGCATTTTCAACTTCTGCAAAAACAAAATTTTCAGGCACGGCAGTTAATTTCAAAGGCTGAAGAAAGGTTTGAAAGCCCTGTGTAAGATGATTAGAGGGTAATAACTACACTGATTGTGAAGTTACGAGGATTATACAGTGGCATTACTGCATGGGCCATCTGCCTGTATCCATCAGTGAATAACTGAATGTGCATGTGTATAAAAAATGTACAGATGTAAATACCAAACTCAATTAAAAACACTTAAGCATGTTAGAAGCCAGTTTAGATATGTAGGATGTTATTTTTCTGTACTGTATGTGCTCACATTGCTTTGTTTATATTTTCTCAACGTCCCCTCCATCCCAGTCTATTATATTTAACCCCTTGCCACCAGCCTGCTCAGCTGGAAAGACTCAATTCTGTCTATAAGCTGATTGGCTTACACGGCCTAAGACTGGCAGGGTACCTCACTGTTTAGCTCATTAGTCTCTGTGCGGGAAGACGTGTCTGTCTGTAGTCTTTCATAATGGTCAATCTTCTAGCCTAGTCCACTTTCCAGCCATCCTCTCACCTGTCTGCACACAAATACTACAGTACAAGACGACGGGACGCAGGTTCGAATCCATCTTGTGTAACATCCTCATTCCATTTCCCAGTATACTTATTTCCCATTTGTATAATAAAAGCCACAAAAACAGGTTTATATGTAGAAATGGCACTAACTTTCAGTGTTATAGATATATCTACTTCATGAGAAATATTATTTAATGGGAGCATTACTTGAGAACTTCCTCTGAGTATTATGACAAAAAACAGCTTTCCAAATTCGGTCTAGCCATCATTGAATTTCACGAACAGAATCCACAAACCATTATTCAAAGAGTCTAAATTTAACAATGCTTGTGAAATTCAACTGAACAGCTTTGGGATGTGACAGAATTCCTTCACTCTCTCTCTTCCGCATCTACACTAACAGCTCACAATTAGTAAACGAGAAACCTTCCGACTTAAGATTCTCTCCTAACTCTTCCCAATATGCCGTCTTCCTCCGGACGCTTTATCTCAGTCACAGGGATTAGACGGATTAAATGTCTGAAACTCTTTTCTTTGATGGTTTTTTTTCTTTTCTTTGCCATTGCAGCCCATCTCCTGAGTTTTGTGAGTACGTATGGCATGTATTCTGTAAAGATTTCAGATTCCTTTGTGACACTTATTTGGTCTCTAAAGAGAAACAAAGCACAGAAAGAAGCACACAAAATCTTTTCGGAGAGTCTTTAAACACATCCCTATAAACTTCCACTGATAAAGAATTCATGCAGATAATGTCTCAGCCTATTTGGAGACATCTTGTGCCAAAATCAGTTGAATTATTCTGAAATATTCAACTACCCAAGACTAGTTGATTTCGACAATGTGTCATTTTGTATATCAAGATGTGTGAACCGAACAAAAGTACAAAGAGACTTTCAGACAGCTATGAAACGATTTTCGTTTTGTTGATTAAAATCATCACGCCCCACCTCACTGCTTAAACATACTGAAAGTGCTGAGTTGTTTTACTGTAGTTGTATATATTGACAGAGTGATTTATTATTGTTGGACTGCAAGCAGTATGTGGGCGTGGTGAGCTATTATAGAACAGGTGACTTAGTCCTTTCTTAGTCATCAACAGACTGTGTGACGCATGCTTTCCACTGTTACTTAAAATGACGGATGACCTCACTTCCTGTAAGATGAAAGATATGGTTTTGAATGATTTTTATCATACATCAACGTGATGGTAAGGTGTCCGTTCATCAGATATGCACACAATCTTCTGTAAGCCCTCGTGGAGATGTTTCTAATTGCTAATGTCCCGCAGAATATAAATGCAGTCGTATATCTGTCAGTCAGGAATGGTGTTTGGGGTAAGACTTCCTGTGTTGCCCATAGGGGATGAAGGCCACAATGGGGAAACCACAGAGTTCTTCTGCCCCACAGCATTATCAGCTGAGAGAAACTGTCCAGACCGACACACAACAGGAAACACATTCTTGTAAAACACCAAACAATGCAATTACATGCAATGCCATTACACAAACAATCTGGTCTTTGTAGAGGAAGCAATAGCCCAGCTACCTATTTTTTATGTTGTAAGAACATGTTTTATGCTGTTTCCATAACGTTTCCTTTAGTAACAACAAATGTTAAAAATGTTATATATATGTCTGTATACACACACACACGCACACACACACATATATATTTTTATGAGGGTTTATGAGGTGCTGCCTTATATTTGACTTCTGCTGGAACAAACGAGTTGGCATGAGCACTGGCTAATTACAAACTACAGTGAACATAAATAAAAAGTCAATCTTGGTCTAATTTTCTTGTCTAATTCCAGTCTAGTCTAGTGATTCCTATTCTTGTCTAGTGATGCCAATGCTTTAAATAGCAGTTAAACATCTAAAATTAACTTTATTAGAACATTTTTTTGAGGTGTACCTTCCTAAATCTTCCTAAATTGTTGTTTTGTTCTGCTTTCTTCCTGACAAATTATACATCATTTGTTAATGGAGAATGTTAAAAGAACAAGTAATCAATTTTGAAAATTTGCTCATTGTAACTTATTTTGCCAGCACGGGTCACATATTATACAGGTATGCAGACCTGTGACTGCATATCAGTCAGTGTGGGAAGTTGCTTGACAACACGTTCAGTAAAATCATTGTTAAAAGTCTTTGTCCTAAACGTGTCCTTGATTTGTCCACATGGCCTCAACAGACTATCAAAATCCACATATGGCCTTCAAACAAGGTGGTCAAGTTACGAGCTACGATCTATCGAAATCGACATATGGTAGCAGTCAGGAAAGCAGATACAGTAGATTACTAACCTGTCTGTGTATGAGAAATATGAGTGCATTGTGCAATACTAGTTTCAACGGCTGATCAATCCCAGACAAGTCATTTATGTCCAAGCATATGTTAGCACGCAAAGCATTGATCTGCGGTAGGTTATTCAGTTTGGGACTCTCCAGGATTGATTTCATCACAGAGATATTTGGAAAATATAAAAATGTTCGTGTTTGAGATTTCACTCCCTGTCTGGAGCCCTAATAATCCTTCCCAATACTGAAATGACAGCACCAATTCCGGTATGACCCACTCGTCTCAGAGCAGAGCTTCCAGCCAGTGCTAATGTGGGTAGAATGGGAATCCCCCCTGATTCATCTTTCTCTCTAGTAAACAGGGTGTTTAGTTCTTTGTCTCTGACACCGTGGCCCCCCTTTTGATTCTCGACCTGAAGATTGGTTACAGCTTGCCTTGCTTGTTTTCCGTCAGCATACGTGAATATTTTCAAAAGGTTCCTCAGAAGTCAGGAGACTAGCTTTGCCTGATTCAGACGTTGCTGGCTAATGGCATTTGTTTGGTGAATTGTTTTTAAAAGGTTACAGAAAAGTCAGGAAACTTCTGTCTAGTTTGCCTGGTTCCCATGTTGTTGGCCAACAGCATGTGTTTTGGTGAATGTTTTTCTGAAGGTTACCAAAAAGTCAAAGAGTCTTTGGTCTAGCTTTGGCCAGTTGTTGTATACAGCACTGTACTTCTGATTACAAATATTTATCACATTGTTTTTTAAAACAGCCTATAAACTTAAAATGACAATTTTACCATTCTATTGATCTATCTCAAAACAAAAAAGTAACCCTACACTATATAATTAAAAATGCATATTTTTTTTATAGGATAAAGGATTTATTCAACATGTTTAAATTAGCCTTACTTCATTGTATCTTTTTGCTCACCGCACCAAAACAACATGATATATTTGCATCAAAACGTGACGGTATTCTGTAAAAACAATAATTTCCAGAAAATATTTACTGGAAGGCCAGAGCGGAATATAATTAGCATGAGGGGAAGTGTAGAAACAAGCTTTGAGAGGCACAGCAGGCACCTGTCAGGAGTCTGTTATTATTGGAGGCCGGGTGTATCATCAGAAGTGTAGCTACACAATGGAGACCAGTGACAGCTATGATACCACAGACATGTGAAGTGTGACTCAAGCCCACATAAACACACAAAGTGCAGGATACCTTTCACACACCTGCTCACAAACATCTTTTGCCCTGTAATTAAAATGCCGGACAAAACATTCTCTCTTTCTTTCTTTTCCTTTTCTCCTTGCGCTTTCCACACTTTATGTTTTGGCGAGACAATCTTTCAGCATATGTCTGTTTTGACTGCGGCAAACGTGCATTACAGCCGCACATTACAGCCTAAAAATGCACGTCAACAAAGCCCTGCAGAATAGGCTGGGTGTGATGCTTTTGTGCAGATTAAAATGATAACATAATAAAGTACAAATTACTTGCTTGCGAGTCGTTGTAAAAATTAAGTACCATATTTACATTCCTGTAGTGACAAAACTGGAGACAAACGTGTCAAGGGTAAATATAACATTGTCATTTACAGTGATATTTAAAGGTGCACTCACAAATTGTACATTTTACTGGCCAATACGGTGATATTATTCAGTTACTGATACAGTATACGATTTAATTATTCATAATTAAACTACTTTGTAAGTAAAAATATTCCAACACAAAGATAAAGTGAGTAGCATTTGACCTGTCAAGTAATCTCAACAAGATCTGTTTAAAATAAAACAGCTTACATTATGTGCACATTTGCATATTTTTCTAAATTAATTTC
>JAZGTK010001540.1:0-38700 GCA_036877625.1 Ambastaia sidthimunki | reverse complement strand
AACACTCACCTTAGAAAAAAATCTTAATAAAACATGACAAAAACATATATTTAAAAATAATGTTAGCTTACTAAACTGTGTGGCTATATAAGATTCATTTAATTATTATGTCCAGATTTGAATATTTATCATTTGGCAGTCATCTTTCTATTTACTGTTTTGTTAAACCAAGAGCATAAATGAATCAGTGCTTAAGATTTCTGCTTTACATTAATCAGTCTTTACTGTAAGAGAAAAATGTATTTTTGATTAGTTGATCCAACAGGCATCTAATGGCAAAAACCTTTTCCAAACTTTTGCATATTTTCAAACTCAAAACTGTCTGTCATATGTGATCCGTCATTAATTTGTATTTATCTCCTGTAGGAGTCTGAGCTGTCAGAGGATCACACTTCACAAGAACCTGTTCTTCTCCTACGTGCTCAACTCGGCCTTCACCATCATCAACCTCATAACTGTGGTCAACAACCCCAAAGTGGTGCAGAGGAATCCGGTTTGTACAATATATCATGACTGAATTCATTTTTGAATAAAAATATAAAGTCTAAAAAGAGAAATATAAATAGAAACAGGCTAATCCATATATTAGTGTCATATAGTTGTGTCTTCATAATGCAAGACTTAAATTCCATCTCTTACACAGTCCATATACAGAATAACCACCTTCACCCAAAATTTATGCTACAAAAGAAACACATTTTTATGTACCTTGAAATGTTCTTGTATTTAAATCTCATTGTATTTTATTGTGTAGGACTTTTGCCTCGACTGTGATCTTTTCAGGTTTTGCTCTCTATGGAAGAACGCATAAATATGTCACACTGGAATGTAGCAGATGATCTAAGAGGGTTTTTTGGGTATGGATGGCTTTGTTAAACCACTGAAGACAGCACACAGTGCACAGATGTGCTTTGAGAAACACAAGAACTTTAGCTACTGTATCTAATGTCACAGAATCTGTCATATTTAAGGTAAAAAGAAACTAAGAATAAGGAGTTTATGCACTGGTTTGAAATGGCTCAATGTCTTGCCGTGTGGAGCACCGGATAAGATGTTGAAGTTTTTAAACCTGCTGTTCAGCAGGGGTGAACTCTTGGAGTCTGATAACAATTGTTGTTTATACTCTCATATTGGTTTATGTTTATTGGTTTATTGGTTTGGTTAAGAGATGCATTTTCACTTTTACCAGTTTCCTGCAGTCAAAAACCAGACTCATTTATTGCATCTGTCAAAGTAAAGAGGTGTACAACAGATAGCTGCCATACGAACTGATGCCTTCTCAAAACGATTTGACGGTTTGTTTTGTGGGTTCGCTGCGTTACAGATGTTTTGGTAAAATGCAAATTCTTTTGGGGGTGGTGGAGGAGTAAGTTCTCTCAATGTTTAATTTATGATATCCTTTTTTCAGCTGGAAGAACAAGCTCCTTCTGTTTCTCCTTCCAACTCATTGTGAGTCAAAGCCGTCAGTACAGACTGCATTCCCGGTCTTCAAGTAGAAGAGGTTATAGACAGGCCTTAGTTTAGACTCAAACCCTGAGATTTGCTTAGTCTTACAGGAATGCCATTACACGTCAAGGACATCTGAATCAAAGTGAAGGAGCCTTGGACATTATAGGAAGGTTGCGTGTGGAAAATAATTTTTTAATGCACTGCCAGTTGTGTGGGTGCAGCACGCAGAAGAACGCAGGACTATGGACATATGGTAGAGAGTTCATCAGAATTAATGATTGGTTGTTGGGCGGTGCGATTCAGGGCTCAGCGAATTGAGATTAAGACTTTTGCCAGCATCTTCTAATTAAATCTGCACACATGTTCTTACCAAAGAGCCATCAAGCTCAAGTTTTTCAGAATAAGGGCATAACATCCAGGCCATGTAATAGAGCAAATGTGTGTTTCTTTAATAGACAAACTTTAAGGGAGTTTGTCTTACTTTAAAGGACTTTAAAGGACTTTCAGAGAGGCTAGCAACAGCAAACTAGCTTTGAAAACATAAGCTACACCCTCCCTTCAAAGCACTCTCCAAAACCACGCCCCCTCTAAAACACATTAATGTACATAGTAAACATACATTAAAGCTGTCCCACCGAATGCAGTGATTTGACAAACACTATATAGTTCTGCGCCTTCCACAGAACAAATATTTAAATATATCTGAACCACTTTGCTTATGGAGTGCTATCAGGATATGAAAATAATTCTACCAGCATAACAAAAAAAATCACCTACCCTGCTTTGTATGTATGGTACATTTGCTTAGGTAAAACTAGTAACATTGTATGATAAAGACTGAGCATCAAAGAGAAATAATAATCAACAGCTGTGTGGAAGTGGTCGGGTTGCCAGACCCCCTTAAAAGCCACAGTAAATATATATGATTGTTCTACAAGAATTGACCATATAAAGAGAAACAGGCTATTATGTATGTCATTGATGAATGCTGTCTCATTACCTGAATTGCTTATTGCAGTTGATGTAAAAGCATCTGTTTTATTCTGTGCAGGTTGGCTGCAAGGTACTGCACTTCTTCCACATGTACATGCTGGGCTGTAACTATTTCTGGATGCTGTGTGAGGGGATTTACCTGCACACACTTATCGTGGTGGCCGTGTTTGCCGAAGAGCAGCATCTTCACTGGTATTATCTTCTGGGCTGGGGTGAGTTTCCAGCAGGCCTCATCTTAATCTGAAAAGCAGCTCTCGGTTTTCCCATCTGTCTCCAAATTGTAAATATGAACATCCTCCCTCATGGCTCAGCACAGAGTGTATCGTGACCTGTTTACATGGCAGCTGTTTCATCACTCTTTGCTCTATAATTTATTGGATGCATTTGCTTGTGGTCATGTCCATAAAATCCATAAACGGAGAACATTGTCAACTGCACAAAACATTTGTTTAAAGACAGACAAATAAGCTTATTTACAATTGTGATGCAATCTGTTATTCATTTGTGTTTATGACACCTAATAGGATCTTGTTTAATGTCTCATGCTGGTGTAGAGTACAGGGGGGCTGTATGGACAGTGTGTTGTACTGTTGGCAGTGTGTGTGACGATTAACAAAAATAGATTCCTTTATGTTTTTTTATTGTAATATTTAAGTAAATACACTCTCAAAATAAGCACTTAAGCAAAGGGTCTTCAATGTCTGTTTATTTTAGTCATATCTGGCATTTCATAATTCTGTGACATTTTATGTTTTATAAGAACTCCTCTATCTGTTTTTAGTAACTGAACACTGCGTAGCTTATTTTTTAAAGTTGCAATGTTAAAACAGACATATTTAAAAAATGAATCTCTTATGTTTGGGATGTCAGTGCAGGGCCACTGTGTAAACTTATTGCAAAAGAAGGATTGAAAAACAAATAATTGCACTACAGATATTTTGCATCTTCCCTCTCCTCAATCTAGCAGAAGACCTTTTAAACCAAACCGTGTCATTGTGTGGTTTCATCTTATTGTGATCTTTCACTGATGTGACAGTTACTGAATAAATGTTGCTATAATCACCTAGGGGAAAAAAGCAAAAGTCATCTTTTGTTTCAAATTATATGATGATTTCCTAAATTCTCATTAGCTACATAAATGTGTAACATTTAAAAAATAATGGAATATTAGCTCAAATTACCTCAATTTTAGATCGTTTGTAACGGAACACAATTTCCTCACGAACCAGGATAATTCTAGAGTCAATAGTGGCGACAAACAAGTTTTTAGAACAGTGCTCTGCTAATGTTTGTTGCCATTTAGTGTTGTGGGAGAAAATAGAATCAAAAGGGCCTTTTACCCCGGGGGTCCTTTAGCGCTGTTGTACTTTAGACTGTTTCCACTGACAGCTTTATTACGATAGTTTATTGAAGATCAGGCCCTAACTGTCTTGTTTTGCCTGTTCTGTGAATGAACGATGTCACGGGTGAGCTGATAAGTGGACAAAAGAGCTCTTAATAGTGAATCATTATTAAAGATTGCATGATAACCGAGTGCCATTTCTGTCATTCATACTCCGAAGGAAAGACTGCATGTGTAGCAACTCTGCTAATGTGAGTTTTGGCCTTTTAAGCTAAACTGAAGATGCCACTTTGAATGTTAAAATTTCCAATATTTCTACTGGGAAGGGATTGATTTTGCATCACACCCCTAATGCATCTAGGAAAAATGTTTATTTAGCCAATAGATGCTGAGATTGTAGAGCAATGTCTGTTGGAGTACTCCGATATTAAATTAATAAATCACAACCTGTTACACATTTCACATGATTTATGGTTTGGTGTCTCCATAGATTTTGTTTCTTACAGCATTTGTAATGGGTACAAAAGTAAAATATAGGGGAGATAATACAGTGTGATTGACTAATGTCTCAATTCTCCTTTCAACAGGATTCCCCTTGGTGCCTGCATCCATCCACGCCGTAGCAAGGAAGAAATACTTTGATGACAAGTGAGTAATGCTCACTGCTCTTCTGCAGTAAATACAGCAGACAGGCCAGCTTCAGTGGACAGTGGATCTGATATGGAATTTATTGTGTTTTTCCACTAGCTGCTGGATGAGTGTGGAGACGCATCTGCTGTATGTGGTTCACGGCCCCATCATGGCAGCTTTATTGGTGACTCAACACATTTAACATTTCTATAAATTCTACGCCTCAAACATCTATCGTATCGAGTTTTGCACGTGTTCTGCCAGTGTGTCTTTAATAAGCTTTGATCCGTTTTAAATCCTGTTTAATGTTGGGAAAAATTTTATTTCGCTGTTACATTCTTAGCGGTCGAAAACGACAAGCGCCTTTTTCCGTAAAAAATGGATTATCGCGTCTTCCGGAGTTCATTCACAGATAATGAAGCTTTATTGCGATAACTGTGTGTGAAATTAAAATCTAACAAGAGCATGTTAGTTAAGGACTATTTGGGGAACGTCTGAGCTAGTTTTTGTGTTTTTTATGCCTTAGGTCAATCTGTTTTTTCTCTTGAACATTGTGCGAGTTTTGGTGACAAAACTGAGAGATACGCATCGAGCAGAGTCCAACATGTATATGAAGGCAGTGAGGGCGACTCTCATTCTTGTGCCCTTATTGGGGATTCAGTTCGTCATTTTTCCCTGGCGGCCAGAGAACCGGCTGGCAGGAGAGATTTATGACTACATCATGCATATATTAATGCATTACCAGGTAATACCGAGTGATTGTTACTTACCTAAATGCTCATAGGTAAAACAAATGATATTAACACCTCCATGTTTTCTGTGTTGCAAGGGACTGCTGGTGGCAACCATATTCTGCTTTTTCAATGGAGAGGTAAGTCTGAGCAGACTGATTAATAGTTCACCTGCAAATGAAATGTCTGTGTTCTTTAAAATCTTTTATTTTTTACTGAAACTATGGTGTGTTTGTGTGAGGGGAAAAAAACATCGAAACAATCAGAGTACACAGAACAATCCAGAATGCTTGGAATTAAACATATATAGGTTTGGAATGACACATTAGCGGTGCTAATGAAAAAATGACATTTTTGGGAACTAGTCACATTACAATCACATTAATATCAAATTATAAAAAAACAGTATCATAAGGTGAAATCTTAGAATAGTTTCAAATGTAAAATTTTTCTCTAGCTAATTATTCTTTTTAAAAGTGACTGAAATCCCTCCCCTTGTGTGAAAGACGTGACATTTGGGATAATGTGATGTTTTGTCAAACACCGTTGTGATGGTGTTCAGAGAGCAGTGATGCGTTCAGTGAGTTTCTGGGTGAATACCTGACCGTGCTGTGTAACAGACACAACGATTCAGACATGCTGAATGTCACTTTCTATGATTTCTCATGAATCGTGGATGATATGAGTGTTGACATCTTTTGAGGATAGTTTAGACAACTGCAGGGAATGACAGTAAAGCAAAGAGAGCCTTTCAATAGTTACAAGGTGATGTTTTCAAACCAAGGTACCTGTTTGTAAACGCCCCTTTTTTTAATACACAGAAATAAGCCAGGCTTTGAAAGCCAGCCAGGCTCATTCAGTGTGTCTTAGTGAAGCATGAGAGGAGTATAAAACAGCAAAACGTACCAGCAGGCCTGTCAAAATTCATTTGCTAGACTTAGAGAAACAGACTTAGGGCACTTATGCATGACAAAACCAAGACAATGAAGACACAGTTTCATTAGAATACACAGCATGAGGTTCCTGGCACAAACTTGAACGGAACAAATTAGCAGCTTTCATGCGCCTATGTGTAAGTCATGTTTTAAACATGCCGAATTATTTCTGGGTCTGGAAAGCGGGTCAATTATTAGCTGATGCATGAGCTGCCATCCTCACCTCAGCACTGATGTGTGTCCACAAACTATTGTGTGTGTCCTAAGAGCTGATCCTGTTTCAGGACAATGAAGGTGCACTGACACAGAATAATATTTCCTTTGTGGCTGTGTTTGTTTACGTCGGCATGATGAATCGTTCTGAACTCAGATGTCCTGTCCCTTGAGCCCCATCTGCCCTAGATCCGTGATTGATCCAATATCTCTCTTTGTTAAGTGTTAAAAATACACAGACTGGTAATTACATTACAATGAGTTTTTGTTAATAGACGTTTTGTGCAGCTGGGAAACAATTGCAATAGAGTTCTGGTATTGGGCATGTACGTTTCACATGCTCCAGATTTATCAAAATATACAGCTGATAGGAGTTAATAAGTGCAGAGAAGCTTAAGTTGAAATATCTGTACTGTTTCAAATTTAAAGTGAAAGGTTTTTTTTTAAGGTAAAGTTGACAGCCACCCCACCCACCTCAGATATTTGCAGTTTGGTTTTTAATGTCTCTGATATTCAGCTAATGTTATGTTGATCATTACATGTTACTCTATGTTCCACCTCAGGTTCAGTCGGCACTGAAGAGACAGTGGATACAATACAAAGCTCAGTGGGGCCAGCGGAGACGAGAGCATTGCTCCATGCGTTCCACCTCCTACACAGCCACCTCCATCACCGAGGTGCCCGCGTTCATGTTCCATCACGACTGCAACAGCGAACACTTGAACGGCAAACAAACAGAAGACTCGGAGCTGGTGGCCCTCAAGACAGGCGAGACGTACGCCTGAAAGATCTGAGAAAACAATCCTCAATAGCACCGGGAAAAAGAAGTTCAATCAAACCGGAGACTGGAGACTCTATTACAGTGAAGCAACTTCATTGTGCATTCACAAACTCCCCATCTCAGACAGAGCTTAAGTGCTGACAACAACAGGAAGTCTAAAGTCAGCGTGTTGGCACCGATGATTCTGTTGAGAGAGTACTCACAGCTTTGATTATATTCTTTACAGCTCCGCTACTGAGAGTTGAAATGAAAAGAAATAGTCACGGGATGCATTTCTTAAAATATTGTCATTATGAAGCTGCTAGTGTCAGGGGCCCCTCGCATCCTTTCTGGGCTGATTGGCCCTAAACGACAAGTTACTTTGCAGAAACCAAAGGATGTGTTGAGACAAGTAGTTGATGTCTGTGGGTGTGCAGTCAAACTGAACAGAGGATCTGTGCCTGAATCTGTCCTGATCGTTTAAGTGTCAAAGGTGGTTACAAAGATGTGTCTGACGGTCATTTTGCATCTAAATATAGCTTTTATCTGTCTTGTGAAGCTTCTGACTGCTTTACTGTTTTCACAGCTGTGCGTTTTTTGCCTTGTCTTTTTTTTAAAAGGGGGCATGGAGGAAAAAGATTAATGACATGGATCATTTTAGCAGTTCTTAAAAGTGGATTCATAAATCTGAGAACATAAAAATGTATTCCAAAAACAAACATAAGATGGGATAAAAAGTATATTTATTAACCGTCACAATTTCAAAGTGCAGATTTTATTTACATATGATTTTGTCTGAATCTTGGTTTTGGTGTTTCTCAGTGGGCAACCAAAATCCATCATTTAATGAATGTCTCAAAACTAGTTCAATCATTAAGTTCAAGGTTTTCAATCAGTAATCAATATTTTCTTTGTGCCTTTATTTTGCAGCAGAGTAATTGTGGGACTGACTGAGGTAGACTGATAAAGGAACTGACAAAACAATAAAAACAGATAAGCACTTTAAATCAACAGTGTTTTTAACATCCAAACAACCAGTGTTAGAACTATTGTTATGCCTAGAAGAATAATTGCTTAAAGTAACACTTGCTTAAACACAGTTTTCTGAAGTTTTCGGAACAAAATTGTACACAGCTTGCCATTTTATTCCGCACATATTTATAGGGTGTATGCTGTGAGAATAACAAACAAGCAGCCTGAAATGGCCTCTGGCTTGCATGACATGATAGGCAGCTGTCAAACACAGTTTGCATTAGATAAACTAAGATTATAGAGATAAATGAACAAAATATTCAGTGCACATGTGCAAATATGTTCCTTAAATGAAGGTTAAAACTATACAGTATGCATTGATTATTGCTAAATGAGAATTAAATACCTTATGTTTAAATATTTCATGGAAAAATTAATTTATGGATTTTCATTATAGAAATGTACAAATATTTTTTTTAAATTGCTCAAATTTCCTAACAATGTGAATTTGTAAAATATGATAAGTTAATATAGAGCTATATCAGAACAGGTATAAATATTCAATAAGAACAGTCTGGAAACAAGCGTGTTTATTTTTATCTCTATGTAATGTTTATTTTTGGTTACATTGGACTACAACACTGTACTTTTATTTAAAATGAAACTTTAAGGTGTACATAATGTGTTGTTTCCAGGGGTTTGAGGTGAAATTGTGACCGTTGGATCATTTTATTGTGAGTTGTGTTGATATCCTGGACTTGTATTCACAATGTAATTGTTTTAGTCTAATGTGACATTAGTTTAACATGTTGTATATACCAACAGTCAGTCAGTCAGTCATTAAGCTTGTTTGAGCTTCGGTTGTATGTTTTAAGCTTCATTTCTTGATCCTGTTTTAATGTCTGTTGCTTGTGTTGAGGATGCCAATGAAAAAAGTTAGAAAATAAGCTCTTATTTTTCTTCTAAACATTTTCTTTGTCAAAATTCAACCTTTTTGAAACTGTGTCTATTTATACATACACAAACTCAGAGACTTTGTCCTTGGGCCACATGAATTTGCATCATATTTTGTACATAACATTAAATTTGGCTTATAGCTAATAGTGTTGATGTGATCCTTAATAATTCCTTATATTTCTACATATAAGTGCAATCACATTAAAAAAAGAAAACAAAGAACATATATGACATCGTATCACTTTCCCTAAACAAATGACCAAATCTAAAGGTATATTTCCGCACACTACATACTGTATGTCCCAGCAAAAGGGGGAGAAAATCTTATTTTGGCATTTCAGTTTTAGTTTAAAGGTTTAACATCATGGCTAATCACATTCAGCCTAATTGACTTTAGTGACTCAGATCTGGTTTGATCTTGCCTGAGGGTTTGCAGCCACAGACAACAGTTCAAGATATTTCTGGCATAGCCAGTGTCACATCCAGTAACCATCAGCTTCTACAGGTGCAGGACTGACAAATGCTCTTTGTTTGCTGCTAACATGTGCTGTCCTCTCTCTGCCCACTGCAGACAGCTGTGACCATAACAAATACACAGCCTAACATTTAACTGATTCTGATCTGTAATGTTTCCTGTTGTTGTAAAATAGAGTTTAAAAGAACAGGATGGTAAGAAAATATGTGAAGAACAGAGCGCACAACACAATAGTTTGGTTCTATTGTGTCGCTAATGTTGGCGTTACCTACAAAGTGGTTTTTTTAAGACAGTGTAACATTTTAGTTTTTTATGCTTTATTTTTTTTACGATTGGCCCAAAATATGGCATACAAATCAAATACAGTATTTGGCCCAATTCATTAGCACAATTTATGGGTAAAATAATGTATGCAAAATAAATTAAAGCTTTAAACTGTTACTGATTGAATCTTCTGAACAAATTGGCCTGATACATTATTCAATATACTGGAGGGGAAAATCTGTGAATGTGATTTTTTTTTAAATGTGCATTTCATAGATTGCAACATGCATAAAGTGAATTTGATTACAGTATAAAGTTTTTATTCATTGAGGTGGAGAATGAAGTGCATAAGTTCACACTGTCAAAATGTCTCAGGTTTGATTCTGAAAATATTTTGCCTTGTAACCATTTTCTGTTTTGTCAGTTTTTTTGCTATTGATCCAGAGATGACAGTCTGCTGGTGTGGTTGTTTTGTTCTGCAGTTTCAATCAGATATATACTTCTGAAAAAGTCTTACTGTGTTCTGTCTTTTTTATTTGGTCATCATTTATAAAATACTCAGTAATGCAATATCTATGTTTGTTTTTTGCATTTACATTTTGCATTTACATTTATTCATCTGGCAGATGCTTTTATCCAAAGCGACTTACAGTGAATTCAAGGTATACATTTTTATCAGTACTTGTGTTTCCTGGGATCAAACACACAACCTTTCCGCTGCTAACGCAATGCTCTACCAGTTGAGGTACAGGAACACATTTTGGTTGTTTCATATTATGTAACATCTGAAACTGAGAAATTACAGGCAGATGATGCCATTTCCATAATTTCCTTTGACCTCACTTGTGCATGAAGAATCATAACCAATCAAGCATTTTATATTGGACGCGAGTAGCATCTTCAGACTGAACAATCACAAATACGTCATTTGCGCTCAACTTCAACACTGTTGATGTGTGTCATGAACCATTTTGAGATGAATATTTAGTCTTTTCATGGGAAGTGGTTTTCATAGCAGTGTGCATACTTAAAGGCCACATGAAACTACATGACAATCATACGCTTTTATGTAGAACTTGATTCTGTTTTTTTCCTCAGGCATTTGAATGTCTTTTATCTTTTTGTGTTTAAGACAATGAGAGCAAATTCAATTTTCATTACAGACACAATTGTATCATTACATTACTGCATATAAAAAACTGTCACTCTGTACATCTGTACCGAGATACACACATACACAATTATCATTTTCTATCAATGGTTTCCATTAATGTACCTAAAGCCATTTATGTAAAACTGAGCATAACAACAAAGAGAGATCCCAAATGCATGTTGCATTAGATATTCAAGTAGTTTTTCTGCAGATTTGCATAGAAGATTCCTTTTAATGTCATCCTCATGATAATAATTACCACTGTGCTATCTGAGCGCACTTTAGTGCCATTATGATAAAATTGAACTGTGGCCGTATAGTTCATGCGTGTTTTTATATTGTGAACATGATCAGTTTCAGAAAATATCACAGTTTTAACTGAGATAATTTTAAGCTTATATACGATTAGTAGAAAACTGGATACAGAACATTTTTCATAGTCAATTTCCTTTTGCCCCAAACATTGTAATTAATGTATAAATAATGGCTTCTGTCAAGAGGAATTATGTCCAAAAGGGATGAAAAAAATTGCAAGTTAACTGCGAGTTAAAGCAATTAAACTGTGAGCATGTTCATGAGTAAACTAAACATCTGAGGCAAGAAATTTTCATTGCTTTCCTCAGGTATATTGCTGGCTTGCATATTTCTAGGTGAGAATCTTATTTAACAAAGCGAACTTCACAATTTCATGTTTGGTGGTGGGCAGGATGGGCCTGCTGTCACAATGCAAAATAATTGCAAAAAATCTTGGCTCAAAAACTCATTTGATTTGATTTAGTGGTGAAAAATAAGATTAATTTACACACCCTTCGTGGCTTTATAACTTGAGACTGACGGATAAAGATTATCTGTTATCATTAAAAACTCTGGTAATATACACACAAGCTGAGTGGCTGAATATATAATTGATGTAAAGGATTTTGGAACAATGGAAAAATAAACATGAAATATTACCACATTGTTTTGCTGTGCATCGAAAGAAGATGAAAGCAGAACAATTTTAAAGACTGTCTTCATACTGTATATGTAATAAAGATCCATTTATCTTTATAATGAATCTTTTGACACCATAGAAAAGGAGGCCTTCTTAAAAACTGCTCCAAGCTTGAGATTTCTTTTGAATACATGGTGAGCCTGTCAGGTTCCTGCATTCTTACTGGAATAGTTGAGTTTTAAGCATCAATTATCGCCCACGTCTGGTTCTATTAATATGCAAGAAAAATTGCGACAATGGCTGAGATCAGTTTTGGGAAGAAACTAATAGTCTTTTTTCTAAAATATCATTTTCTTTTATGGTAAGTACAGTAATTTTCCTAAGACAAACTCAATCATGAATTTAGGTCTCAACTTGTTAAAAAACAAACTCAGCTCATACATGCTGTACTGCCTAAATCTGGAAACTAATAAACAGGATGCTGGATATTGTAT
This sequence comes from Ambastaia sidthimunki, assembly GCA_036877625.1. Lineage (NCBI taxonomy): Eukaryota > Metazoa > Chordata > Actinopteri > Cypriniformes > Botiidae > Ambastaia > Ambastaia sidthimunki. Next base: position 26,398 of record JAZGTK010001540.1, on the reverse strand, counting down.
AAATGTGATGTGTTGATATAGACACACTATCTTTGCCAGGAAAACTGCAGGTAAGCTGGTTTGCTAAAAACAGAGTACATAACTTAGTTTTGCTTCCCTTACATCATGGTTAAAGTCTGCATGTTAAATTCTGAGTACATGTAGGAACACAATTTTTTTCATAGTTTAATATTTCAGAGAGAAATAAAAACATTTCATATAATGTAACTTTCTCCCTTACCAGTGTGCTATAAATAGTTACATATGTACATACAGTGGTTCACACACAGCGTTTAAGTTTTAGTGCTTGGAAATAAAAATGTCAGAGAATCAAATCAGTGATATAATTTAATATAATGAGAGAGGTTAAGGTTAAATACTTTTGCATAAGGATGTGTGAAGTACATCATATGTATTTCATGCAACAGCTATAACTATAAACCATAATGAAACATTAGTTTTCTTTTTAGTACGTCAAGGTCAAATGTTGCTGCTTCAGATGACATAACCATTAACGTTTGTCTCTGGCATAAACTGATCTATGATCAGTTCTAAAGCAAGTTGGCCTAAAGCCCCGTGTCTGCCGGGAGCATAAACTGCCTGCAATGGCTTTGATGATAACATATGCATAAAGCACACATCTATACAAACAAAACTTTCTATTGCCACTTCAAAAAAAAAAATCCCACAGAACATGACCTTTACTGTCCCCATATCACTTAATACTTCCCAGACAATGACCTCTGCTGAAAGAAACCTTCACAGAACAGAAGATAGGGACAGAGCAGAACAGGTGAAGAAAGATACACAGAAATGGCAAATGTCTTGGCTGTGGCCCTTGGGAAATTCCAAGTGACCTCATCCAAAGGGCCCAACACATACTGTCTCTGTTTATTTTAGTCGGGATGAAGATCCAGGCTAACAGTTTTGTAGCGTCAGCTGTCTGACGAAACAGATGTGGATTGTCTGCTGCAGTCATCAGATCCATGAAGAATAAGGATCTACCTGCAATAAAATCTGATGCCAGCATTAACAAAGAGTGTGTTGGACTGCAACTAATTGTAACATTTTACTGCCACCCCAAGTGTGTGTATCATATATAATTATGATGTAATTATATAAATATAATTATTAAAGCATATCATGAGCATATCATGTTTTATGGAAACAAACACAGTGTGTCAAAAATTAACTTTTTAGATGTCAGAAATAAAATACAAGCTCTCAGGTCTGTTTTCTTCTATTCCAGGAATATAATTTTTTTTTTCAAATAAACATTGTAAAAACATTTACTGAGGTTTTTTGAGCAGGTCCTTAATATAATGTAGAACCACATAAATTAGATTTAATTTACAATTTTCACAACATATTTGCCATTTGACTTAAGTAATTGTGACTGTTAAAGGGAGGTTAAAAAACAATCACTTTCAGTCTTCGGATATCAGACAGCTTGCTCAGAAAATCTCATTTTCAGTGTCTGGAAAACAGCAAGAGTCATGCAAAAATCTCCTTAACAAATAAATTGATTTTCAATTTTACTGCAGTATAAAGAGCAGGTCTGGCATTCACTGGCACCAGCCCCAGAATTCTGTCACTGGACAATCTGGCAAAAGCTGGAACGAGGTCACAGAGTCAAATCAACCTATCCATGCATGAGCAGCCTAACCATGATTCAATTACAATAGAATAGAATAGATTAGAATGTGTTTAGAATATAATAGATTAGAATGTGTTCAGAATATTAAAAAAAATATTTATAGTGTTTATAGTGTTTGTTTATTAAATTTTTAGTACTGATATTTTGGCAAGTGTTGTTTGCATCTGTTTGCATACTAAATTGGTCCTAAGACTTAACTATGAGGAACACCTTTATTATAGTACCTACACTTAAGAGGCACCTAGCTCACAGTTTAAGTTTTAAAACAAGTTTTAAAATAGTATCTAGTGAATGCACACTTAATTATCAAAGATGAAAAGTGTAATTTTGGTTAATCACCTACAGTATTTGACTTACAGTTTTGCATAACTGCATATGCATACTTGGTAAGGTAAGTGTTGATTCTTGTGTGCAGCCACCTGAAAACAAGACACCTGCTTGTGTCATGACAACAGCAGAGCAGCTAATGCTGCGTTCATGCAGAACCAAATCTAAAACCTGAGCTTACCTCCAGCTACTCACTACAGCACAATTCTTCTGTTGCTTATCAAGGTATGTCCTTCAGGAAACGCAAATCTAGTTTCCAAATGATATGTACTGTGTAACGCTGTTCATTCAGTGTGACAGAAAACATGACAGCAATCATCGTCACTCCAGCCCATGTCCAGGCACAGAGGGTGTAGCCAAGAGGAGGTTCATGAAAACAGTTTGGGATGGGGTGCACCTGAGGTTTACTGTTGTGTGACTCATTAGTGTGGCCATAAATCCATCAACACGCTCTCCTTCAGTGAACCGGAGTGATTTCCACTGTCCCAATGGGCATCCAAGCCTTCAACCGCACTGCCCCTTAATCACTTTCTCACTCTATTCTTGTCTATTCTTGAATATTAAATAACAAACTGTCAAACCAAGTGGCACTTGTACGAGCAAAACACAATTAATGCTTTGTAAATTAACACAAAGTAAATGTGTAAATCCATAATGAGAAGCATCTGGTAAGCATCCAGTCCTATATTATATTTTCTTATGAAGCTAATGTAAATGTATTACTTACGAAACTTATAATATAATGTGATATATAATAATTATTTGATATCATATAAATATGATCCTGTTGGCTGTTAAACTTGCGCCTCTTTTTGCGTTACAGACCTCAAGCCTTATGGAGCAGAACGGTCCTATTAATTCCTTCAGCCTCATAAAGCTTTTGTTATAGACTCAGGTTGGTCATAATAATGCAAATGTCTTCATAAAACTATAAATACATCATTAAATCTTAAAAAAGGGATAAATGCACACAAAATTATCTGTAAAACAGGATGGATTTCAATTAAATACCCCCTTTAAAAATAAGTGAGAGACCCATGGCAGCTGTAAACGGGCAATTTGGATGACAACGTTCTTTGCAAGAATCTATAAAGTTCACTACATAAACTAGCAAATGACATTCATTTCCAACGTGTATGCCCATTGCATTTTCTATTTCAAATACCATAAGAATTTTACAAAGTTTTAGCACAAACTAGACCTTCTAACATTTCCAAGTTAGAAAAATAGATCATTCAAAGAGTTACTGAGGTTGCAGCATTCAGATCATGTTTTATATAAAGCTCGATGTCAACAAATGTTTTGCTGCTCTTTCTATTCTATTGACCTCCGTTTTTCCACAGACAGTCCAGTTAAAGACAGCAGTGAATCAATAAGACAAACTGAATGCACTGTAAATACTTTCAACTTGCCATCTTGTATTAGACTCAACGTCTCAATTTTACTTATTGCTGGTTACCTCACAAATTTGACATTGCTCCTAATATTGGGCTGTGCTTGCATGCTGTCAACATTCCACGTAGTGTTCAGAGACCTTTATCATGGCTTCTTGTACGGTTCATTCAATATTAAGATTCAATATTAATGATCAGACAATACCACACACTTCTGCCTGTCAAATATTCTCCACCTTTTCTAGCCAAATAACCTTGTATGCACTGAAAATGCCAGCAAATCCCTCAAAGTTCAACTGCTTCTACAAAAGATTTTCCCAGGATGTGATTTGAGGAAGTAAAAGCTGCGTGGGCAGAGGCAGGAAAGCTGAGTGACCCAAAAGCAACAGTCCAAAAATAAGGGGCTAAGTCTCTGCCTAGCCTGTAATCCTGATACCATGGAAAGAAGCCTCTGCAACTAATTGATGGGTGTGTTGTCAGGGCAACCTGTGTGGAGCCTTCAGGGTGCCCTGTGCTCACATTTCCACTCTTCTTCTTTGTTTACCTTAGATGGATTGAGAAAGCAAGACAAAGCATGGATGATTTCTCACTACATCTGCAGTGGGCTATAAATCCAGCTCTAAGAGATAAGGAAGAATGTGGCTCTCACTGTGAGTCTAATATCATCCAATACGTCCTGGCATGAACTCCCAGGTTGTTCATGAACACACAACTAATCTCATAATGTATAACTGAGCCTGTCAACCTGAAATTTCTTAATGGGACAATGAATGTGACAAAGCAGCACCAGCTGCAGTACTGTACGTCTAATATGATTATGAAAATCCCATATGGTAAAAATTGAATAATTATATGCTATAAATCATTTACAAAGTCAGAGGAGACTGCTGTCACAGCGTATTGTACAAGCGTACTGTGTGAATGAATGTGTAAAAAGCTAACATTGCAATCTGTGAAATGCTAAGTGGTTAAAACCAAGCAATTAGTATTAGGAACAGGCTTAATGTTAATTAATATACTGGACCAATTAATGATGTAAATATCACAATGGCATCATCACCAAGTTATTTTGTTCATGTCAATAGAAGATTTTCTTTGATCTCAAATGTAACGTTTGCAACCTCTAAATTGAGAGGATTGTGCAAAACCATCTGAATGGAGTCTATTCTGGGTTTCAGCTGAATTAATTGCAGAAGTTTAATACTTAGGGTCATAACATTAAAACATCTCTCACCAGAATGTCTAAGAAAAATCAATGCACTACTGCCCTGTAAGTTGACTTAATAAATGCTCTATGAATAAATGTATGTAGTTCATACTGTAGAAATTCTCCAGCAATTTATTTTCAGCGTCAGTGAATGATAAATGACTCTGTGTGGTTATTATGAAGGTTGTGTTCTCTCAGGTGGTCCTCAGCTAGAGAACGCACAATAGTTTCCAGACCCCCTCCCCTTCCAAGCCATTAAAAAAACATAAAAACGCCTCTCACTCAAAATGACTTATGCCCAAATCAATACGTACTCTACATCCTAAACAGGCCGTATTACCTGCAGCACAACTGGGGAGAAAGCCAATTAATTAGTGCTAAAGCTTTACTTACTGTAGAGGATTAAAACTACTACACCATGCAGAAAATAACAGAATACCTGAAGGGTAACGTGTCATTGAACAGTTATTACAGAACTCATGCTCAGGATCTGAAAACTTTAAGCAAGTATAACAGGGTAAGCAAAAAACATCTGCTGGCCATGTAGTTTGTATTAGAAGTAGATATACTTGGACAAGAAATTGTGTACAGGTAGATGTCTCTGCATAATATACTGGGATAGTTTACAGTATTTTAACATTCATAAGCGTACATAGAAATTTAGGAACAGGCCACATTAGACACTTTTGTATAATCTATGCTTCTATAGAAAAAGGGCAGCGTTGTTCTAAATATGTCCAGCAGCTTCTATAAATGGCGTCAGGTTTCTTTTATTCTGCTGAGTGTGCTGTGAGAAGTCCTGAGGGAGGCTCTGGTCCTGCACTCGCTTCTAACAGCAAGATTAGAATGACAAACAGAAGCATGTTCAGGGACTCAGATCAGCAACTTCATTTAAAAAAATTCCACTGAGAACAGAGTTGAGGTTCAGCCAAACCCCCCGTGAGGCTTCAGCAAGCTTGTACATCAAAACGCAAGTCACTGCATTTCATCCAGTGAAGAATGTTGGAAGAAAAAAGATATGAAAAAAAAGCCATCAAAGCAAAATAAGGTGAAATGCAGGGCCAATATCACCACAAAACACTAAATACCATCATTCAAATAAGAATGTTAGTGTATTTATTTTACGACCTTGCTTGCAACTTGTTACAGCGGAATATTATTACAACACAATTTAGTCATGTTTTGTTTCTGAAAACAGCACAACACAAATTACGTTTCAGCGAGCGATATACAGTGTATTTCAGAGATACAGTATCTGAAATAAATAGCCCAACATAGCAGAATGCATCACTTACTAACAGGAAGGTACGTGGAGTTATACGTTTAAGTTTATTCCTGTTATTGTTCTTATTATTATTGACATACAAGTAAACACATTCCTGCACAAATGTTTTGACAACAAATAACGTCTCAGAGATCAACCATTTCTCTACAAGTGTCATAAATTATAAAATCAATATCACAGAAATAAAAATAAGCTGCAATGTAAAACACACAGTTTGAGGTGCCTGTGTAACAGGGTGTAACTGGTGACATAGCTGTAAGCAACAGCGGCCTGTCAAAACAAAACAAGTACATGCACTATCATAAGAGAGCAGTGGTATGTCAAACAGTGAATGACAGACCTTGATATTATTTTTAAAAAGTCACATGCAACAAGATCCATCAAAAAGTACATAAATATAGACTTTACTAAAGGAACGTTGTTGCTTAGCCACAGCTATGTCCAATATGTCACTGAGTCATTCATTATCATTGACATTCAAATGATGACCGTAACACTTCCATTACATATCTTCCATTACAATCCTCACTACAGCCTGTCTACACTCCTAATGAAATGCAAACGTTTAAATGGTTGATTAACAAAACATGAGCTGCATTTGATGCTATGGACCAAATACCAGTAACAGTGTGAGTGTGTGTTTTTTCCATGGTGATTCCGGTGAGCCGGGAGCAGCTTGGTGATATTTATCTTTTTGGTCGATCAATGTCATCAATAGCTGCAAGGAGCTTCTGTCTGGCCTTCTTGTTGATGTGAGAGCCCAGGCAGACATTGACCAGGTTGGTCAGCTGCTTCATTGAGTATTCCTGGACAACAAAAGGAGAATGAATCTCTGTTGAAGACACATCCTTCAATCACCGGTGTCGGCGGTTTCTAAGAGCTTACAATGCACAGCGAAAATCATTTACATTTTTTAATGAGGAATTAAAACATTAGCTGTGCCTGGAAACCTAGAGAGTCTTGGCAGCATTTTTAAGCATGACTGGCATGTTTGGCTCTTACTGTAGGTTGCTGAATACGCTTTAAGAGATTGTTTTAATTTTTTAAAGAGTATTAACTCTATTAAGTGTTGAGTATTAACAGTTTAGTGCTCAATTCATCGAGTTGTTTGCATGCTCACTCAAACCCGTTTATTCAAGTTTAGCGTGGATTTGTTTAAAAATAAACATTTTAATGCATACAAATGTTTTTCAACAATAAATTCAACCGTAAATTATGCATTTACAGTGTATAAATATTGCATATAATATTATAATATTTTTGAATGAGAATAACGTTGATTAAATTGTAAAAAAAAACAACTGTAAAACCTGGATTAATTTCCACTGTCCTGATTGTTTTAGCAATATCATCGTGCCCTTTTGGTTTGTCTCCAGCTGTCAGCTGTCTTACCCTGTGGTTCTTGATGAACTGCTCCATGTCATTCTCAGTTAGGTAATATGCTTTGATGTAGGTCTCTACAAACTCCTTGTCTGGAATTGGCCTGAGGTCTGTGAGCTTCTCCAGCTTCATCAGGAACTGCTGGAAGTCCAGCTGCATTAGAGCACGTCCTTCATTACTGCATTTCTTCACGTTAGCATAGCTGTCAGATAGCAGAGGAGAAGCGGGTGAGAGCGAGACACACAGGATATTCAAGAAGTGTTGACAGTGCAAAACATTCATTGTGGGAAGAGCCTGAGGTTAAGTGTCTGGCTCAAGGGTGGCTTTAACCCTCCAGTTCAAAGGTCACCTTGTGCCCAACCTCTGACTGAACCTGCATCCTTCAACTCATTAATCATTAACTAATTTATTCTGTAGGCTTATTCCAGACACAGGGAGAGAGAGAGAGAGAGAGAGAGAAAGAGAGAGAGAATAAACATAAAAAATGCTAAAAGCCATTTCAGCTCATAATTTAGCTTGTCACATTAATGTTTTAATCAACATTTCTGTGACAAATGAGCAAAGATGCTGCATGTTTCTGTAGCTCTGCTGATGTTAACTGTAGAAACACCAAGACAACAGGCTAGATTCTCAGAAAACACACACAAATACTCATGAAATGTACTGTAGGTCGCTTAGGATATAAGCACTTGCCAAAAGCATTAATGTAAATTAACATTAATATTTTATTTTCAGTTTGAATAACATAGACATAAGACAGACTGCAAGATATGAAGCTTTAAGCTACAAGACTATCCATCTATTGAATGTGAATACACACCAAACACCGAGGGCCATTTCTGGTCAAACGCACCGATCACTTATCATTTGTACAGTCTGCCACCTTTTAACCTGTACAGCTTGTGGGTCTCGCTTACAGACACGGGGCCCCAGCATCCATCACACCGTTCGATTTACACTGCGCCTGCATCCAAGGCAAACAAGTAGCCAAGCAGAGTTCAACACTGTTGACACCCCTGTTTACTTTTTGGCTGACAGCAATGTAATTACTTTCTGTGAGGGGAAAGATATTGCTGGGCCCATCGAGTGTATCCAGTCAGTTCATGTTTCCCCCAACCTCCTTCTTCCCTCCTGTCAAGTTCGACTTGATGGGCAGGGGGTGATATGAAACGTACCTCAGCCCGCTCACAGAAACACCCGCTAATATTGACACACAAGCTAAATGAAAACAAAAGCAGGAGTGATCCTGGTTGGAAAGATCTTTTTAAGCTGAAACTTAAACCAAAAGTAAACTTTAATCGTCTGTCTGCTACTGTGCCTGTGGTGTGATGTCATCACAGTCTAACAGGGACTTGTATTGTGCAGATTTATTTTGTATTTACAGTAATGTGAGCATCTGTGTGTGTCATCAGACTGAATGCATTAGAAGGGTCTGCTAGTTTTAGTAGAGTTTAATTGTGGGAATTGTCTTAGCAAATTAACATCACACAAATCTCTAAATGCTTTGGAATGACAATGGCCTGTCTGACTAAAAACATCCCTAATGATGTTGAAATTGTAATTGTGCAGTTTGGAACAAAACAAAACTGTTAGAATGGTGTAAGTATCAGACAAACAACACCGCTAGCACATGTTCAAGGGCGGCTGTTAAAGTTTGACATAGACGTTTGACATGCCCTTTCTCTCCCAAATGTGTACACTGCCATCTTCAAACAAGTGACCCTTGACCTTACGATGTAGGTAAACAGTTGGATCCTGCTAGAAGGTGACTGTCAAGCTATGTTGGGTCATGCCCTTATAAAACATTTATTTTGTTTTGGCTTCTTTTGTTGCGAGCGTAATGTTTTTGTTTCAGTAGTAGAACACGTTTCTGGACTAACATCTTCAGTTCATTCTGGAATTTGAAATTCCCTAACCACATACTGCCCCCAAAAGACCATAACCCTACAATCTGATTGGATAATTATAATGTTTTTCCAGGACCAAGAAGATAATGACTCAGGAACATGTCCTCCTTGAGTAAATCGGTTTAAGCCCTCAGGGTGTACGAGTCTCTGTCCTAATGTGTTTTTGGGATGGAACAATACAGGAACACTGTGTTTGCTGAACATCTCTGGAGTCCCTCAGATATTCCAGGAACATACGGCAACCACAGCAGTAAAAAGCTCCTGGATGAGGACCATCTGTATGGATGACAACACTCCATCTGCACTGCTGTCCCTCTATTCTGAACTACCAACAGGCTTTCAAGCTGTATTAACTTAAGCGTGTTCCTCTTCCCAAACTCTAGACCCCATGCAACTCCTTCTTTGAATATAGAAATATTATATTCTATGAATATAAATGATTAACAGCTCATGTGACTGGAAAAAAGCATTTGTCTGACTCAACTAAAACTTGACTTCCACAGGGAGGCTTGGCTTCTACAGGCTATATGATGGGAAACGTTTCTGAAGTCAAGAGGTGTCAAAAAAGACTCGTGTCAAATGTTCTCCCAGCAGATCTCCACAACACCTCAGTGGTGACGAGTACAAGAGATCCTCAGCATTTCTGCGGGCTGGAAGCACAGATTGCTGGAATACTGAACAAAATACGCCGGAGAAGGAAAAGAATGATAGAAGACAGAATAACAACAGCTCCCAGGAGACGACATGGTTTCTAAGCTGCTTGTCACACTAGGCCTGCAAATGTTCCTATCCCTTTGTAATGCTCATTTTCTAAGTATGAGGAAACTGGCTCTCACCTAATGACAAGCAGATGCGTGCAAGAAGTAGAAATACGAAGGAATAAATAAAGAAAATCAAACAACCCTGATGATTTGATCCGTGAAGCTTTTCAAGAGCAACACAGGACATGGAAATATGTCAGGAAAAGCCATGCGGCTCATGGCAGCAAATCAGTTTGGACATTTGATGAATCCTCACAGAACTAATGCATTTAAATAAAACGTTTGTGCACGCATCGGGAACAAGGCAAAACAGTAAACAACTCTTCTCCACATATATGCAAAGACGAGACGTGTGCCAAACACAAGATCGATGAGGCAGCTGAAATTTTCTTTCTGTTGCTTTAAATCAAATATTCCACAGGTAAAATTTTGCATACCCCCTCACTAAATCCCAAGAGATTAAGATGTACATCTCTCAAAACAATCACTGCAGCCAGCATAACTGAAACCACCAAAAAGCTCTCTGCACATTCTCCTCTGTATAATCTAACCAGTGAGTTAAGCAGAGGTATGAGGAACCTTTCACGCAGGTTTGATGTTTATGTAAATATGACTTTGGTTTGAAGGTATTTGAGCAGTACATTTCTGTTATAAAGTATTTGCTTTAAAAGTAAATATATTGTTGGAGGCAGTCTTGGAAAATCAAACAAAACTCTGTTTTGATGGCAGAACAAATAGTTTTAATGTCACATACAGGTGCTTTTGGAAAATGTGTGCGTCCATGTTTCTAGAACTAATCTTCAAGTGGTCTCAAACCTAAATTACCTAAGAGGCACTGAGAGGCTGATGGTCTCTATCAGGGGCCAGCTGAACAGTTACAACTAATACAAGTTTAATAAAAGCATGGAGTAAGTGCAGTGCGGGCGTCCATTTCTGAAGAGTGTGTTATCCCAACTGAAGAGGTGTTACCGCAACATGTGTTCTCAGTGAAGACATCTCCACTGATTATAATGAGAGCAATCTTGATTTGCACTTCATGCATTTGACGTACACGTGCGTCACCACTTGTTTTTGATCCGAGTGGCAAGCATTTCTCTACAGCTATATATGTAAACTATATTTTTACATATATATTTAAAATAATACTTAAATTGGGTGACTGTTGAAAGATTCACAAAAAAACATTGGGCCCATTTAAAGGCCAAACCCGGCATTTCAGCACTTCGTTGATTCTGCCTCTTAAAAAGGATGGAGAGAAGAAAGCCATTTTTGAGAAAGGCTGATATTAAAGTCATGCCTGGAATTTTCTAGAAGCCATGTGACAAAACGTGAAACCTTTTATAAGAAACGTCTGTGGTCTGATGAGACTGAACTTGAGCTCTTTGGCCTGAAAGCAAAATGCTATGTTTGGCGCAAACCGAATGCAGCCCGGCGCATTTTAAACAAAACCTGTTGGCAACCTCAAGCTGCAGGGTTGCTTTTCAACAGGAGGAATTCTTTGTAGCATGGATCATCGATTGAGACAAATTTGGGCAAATCCTTGAGAACTTGGAGAGTGAATACTTGTAAAGGGAAAAGCGAGTGAAAAAATGAGTGTTCCTGAAAATAAATACATAAAGGCACACATAGTGGATAAATATGTTGCTTTACTTAGAAGATTAACAGGTTTAATATAACAACAAAAACAAGTGGGGAAAACCTTTCTCCATACAAAACACTGTAGAAATTCCCAGTTCCATTAGTACCAGCACTTGCAGCAGTATTGACAGAGTAATTCAGGGCTTTTACTCTGACCACTGCTGCACAACCCAGAGGACCTATTAATCTGTATTTATCTGTATGTGACCCAAGAGCTCCATCAAGCTATTTTCTTTGTTGAGGGAAACACTGAGAGCTTTGCAATGGCTGGTATTCCAATGAAAACACTCTGTGGTGATAAGTTTATCTGACAGCAGGCTTTCCCGTATACATATATTCACATTTGGTTGTTCTGGACCACTTACCCCTCCACTAATGTCCTGTTGGCCAGACGGATACAGTGCTCCCATAGGACATTGGACACTGGCAGAGGGATCCGAACTATTTTTGAAACATCTCCAAGTCTCTGGTTGAACTTCTCAAACTCCTGCAGAAAAACATTAACAGAAATGCGTTAGTATGCATTACGATGTTCCACCTGGGACAACCTCTCATGAGCCACAAATTACATCGTTTCTGTGGATTCATATGAAGTACATCGTGTTTGACACATATTTCAATAAATATGGAAATATCTGCATATTTTATAATCGATAAATCAGTCTAAAGGAAACCATATATAAGGCAGAATTTCATCAGACTTAGGACGTTCACAGGACGTATTGGATTAAAAAAAGGTTATTTGAAGTCTGACTGCATTTTTTTTTATTGTTAAACGCAGGAATCTGTTACACAAGTACTGCTTTGATTGATGTAGCTCTTTAAAGAAGATAAAATACACAAAATCAACAGTTTGACAGACTAACAGCACACCAAATCACAAAATGCTGACAGCGTGTTTAAATCATCCCTGAAAATTGCATCATTTAATTCATCCTCTAAAACTCTTCAAAGCGGAACATTAAAGCAAAAACATTAAATATATAGAAACTAGACCTCAATAATCGATTACTCGGTTGGTGGGACACTATTAGTCACAATTAGTCCTATTAAATACTGCAAGCAGTTATGTGCTGGATTCTTATTGGGTGGAGCTGGAAGCATCTGGATGTGTCATAAACAGGCTAAAAATAGAAATACAGATTTTTAACAAGGATGTAGATTAATCACAAAAACAGAGAGGTGGAGACAGCAAAAATCTATAAATATTTCCTAGTGCCATATTGACAAACTAGATTTGCTATCCCAAGAAAAAGTCCCTTCAGCGCACACCAGATAAAGTCATGCCACGTACGAAATCCTGCGCTGTATAAGCCGGCTACTCAGGGAGGTGTTGATTCAGCTGTGCTTAAGCTCATTTCTCTTTCACTTGTGACAGGAAACGCCCACAACTTTCTTAACACACTGACATATGGCTCGTTTGAAAGCCAAGGACTACATGTACCGTGTATTTGCACCTTGAATGTTGATACAAAGCCAGAAGCAGTAAAAACACTGTACAAGTTGTCAGGGTTTTATTCCTACCTTTAATCTTTTGAATTAATGTTAAAATACCCTGTTTATTTTTACAACTTAGATATATGGCTTTAACAAGAACGCGTAAGAGCCGGCCACAAAAATCAGCATTGTGTTTCGGTGTCCAATTATAATTTATAGACCTTAAATGAGACAATTCGCATGAGAAACTAATCACAGCTAGCATAGATCAGGTTATTGCTCTTAGTCATTTTGACAAGTGTTACTCAAAGTAATGAAAAGTGAAAGGTCATGTGGTTTTTAATTTCTAATATGAAAAACAGGCTTACTGTAAAAAAATTTAAATGCTGTGGTGCGGCTTTGTGCTGAAAAAAAAAACACATGGAGAGCTACAGTAAGGTATTTACTGTATATATTGTATATAAAGTTCTGAAGAGCTCTTCAGTTTTGGTTCATGAATGGTTACCAATAACCGTCTGTTAAAAGAAAGATTCACTCCACACTTTTTACTCATCCTCATGTCTTTCAAAACCTGTTTGACTTTCTTTTTTCCATAGAACACAAGGACAGTTATTTATAGCGAAATGATTTTCTTCTCTGCTCTTTTATTTCCATACGATGAAACTGAAGTGTGATCACAGCTGTTAGACAAGATTTTTTAACGGAACTACATTAAACTTTCAGTCTGTTCATACTGTATAGCTTAGAACATTCCTGCAGTTTGATTCTTATTCTGTATGCTGATGTTTTGGCCTCTTTGAAGCTTGACTGCTCTTCTGCTCACAGAAGAATTTTTACTACACAAGGGTAGTAAATGATGACAGAATTTTCATTTATGGATGACCTGCCCCTCTAAATCAATACACACAAAAAAATCTCATTTAACCTCAAGAGTTTGTTCAAGTCTTGCACTGAATCTAAAATTAGTTCCTAATACTGAGGTGAGAACAATGCAAGGTGAGAACAACAAATTACATATCATTACACAAATAACAAACTGCACACATGGTCCATAGCAGTTAGTGTAGATACAAATAGCACTCCTGCTCTGTACAATGCAGGTTATTGACTGTGACGGTTATTAAACTGTAACAGATATAAGCAAATGTCCTTTAGCAGTCTGGGCACCTGGACATCATTTTTCATGTCTATGAAAAGCAAGAGTGAGTCACTGCAGCATTTCCACAGTTATATGATTCATTCAGTCCGCTTGGCAAAACAGGCAAATTGGCTTTGACAAACACACTTGGCGCGGGGTTAAGACAATGGTGGCTGGAAAAAATGGGCACGGAAACACAAAGGTGAGCATCGTTTCTTTATTAGCTGCCAAGATTCCGACCCAAACTCTGCAGCTTGGATCAGGACCTTCGTAAATCGACCCTGCTGCCACATGATTATGCATATTTTGGGATGTAGTGAGCTTTCTCTGCAAATAAGCCAAAGATATAATTTAATTGCGAAACCCCATCTGCTCCACGAGCCTCTTTATTTCAATGTATGTCAGGCATTTGAATCACTCCTGACGCCCATGCAAAATGCATACAGGCTAATGAACAGAGGGTATCGAAGAGATGTGGACGGTTCGGTAATGCTTAACTGAGAAATGAGATCAACTTTTCAACTGTTAAACTCGCCCCTTCGCATCTGTGTGTAGATCCCCGAGCCTGACTCCTTAAATAATTCACACCCTGACAAATAATTGATACCCATGATCTTTCAATCCAGAGAGCTCATGACGCACAGTCATTAGGCAAAAGGAAAAAAGGAAGAATAAAAAAAACAGGAAAAAAAACACAAGCAGATCTTCGGCAAAAGGAAAACGTTTCTGAAGAAAGTTAACTAGCAACCCCAGGGATTACAGATATCAATCAAACCTGCCCATCAAGGGCACGAAAGTCACAATTGGGTCTCTGTAATATAATAAACAGGCAACATTCTTAATATGCTGCATGTAAATAGTGACACGTGTGGGGCAATGACAGATGTCATGGGCCTTATTCAAGAGTGAAGATCCCACGAGTATCTCCAGAGCCGCCCTTAAAGTAGTAGCATATAACCTGAAATATCTCACTGTAAACACACAGCTGTGTGTGAGGATACAGGCTCAACCTCACGAGGTCCAAACGTGACTGCAAACAGAGACTAAGACCTCACATATCTGATAATGAAACAATACATAAAAGCATAAAAGCATACAAAGATAATGAAATTAAGTTACAAGTAACCTGTTACTTTTGGAATTTACATCATAATAAAAAGTGACGTGCAGGCCAATAACTCATAAACTGTCCTCTGCATTTAATTTATTGGGTTACGAGTCCGACTTTCTAACCAGCAGCCCAAAACTGCCTCTTATCTTTTCTACTTATAGTATTATTTTAATTTGTATTACTTGTTTTTGCTTATTTTATTAATAAAAAAACAAATACTGCTGATATCCTCTTGCTTCCTCATAACATGGTCATGTTGGTAGCAAATCATATAATTCAATTAAAATGGCATTCAACTGTCAACCCTAATTAATAGAAACATTACTGTTCCAGAGACCCTAATTCTAACACTAGCCTGTAAGTGTATCAGAGTCTGTATAGGGGTATACTTTGTGCAACTCTTAAGTGTGACACTATCTGACATCAACAAATCTACACATATATATAAAGAATAATTCCCAGAGACTCCCAGGAGCCTTTCATCAATCTATGATTATATCCGTGGCTCCAGTTAGTCTGAGGGATTGTTTGTCACTCCGAGTTAAATCCAGCATGTCAATCTCAACTTTAAACCTCCACATAACCTTCTTACAGTGACATTTTGACACGGCACACTTCGATCGCAGCCCCTCCCATTTCCTGTGAGGTAAGCGCAGCAGATGAGCGAATCAGACAGGGCAGAAGCGTCCCGCCAATGTAGCATGACAGTTTCCTCCAGACTAAACAAGCCGTGCTGTAATGGACTGCAGAGATGAAAAAGTAGCAGCCAGGACCGGTTCATTCTCAAGAAAAAAGAAGATTGGCTGATCTTTACTGACGCAAGTCTAAATATACACTTATACACCCACCTGCCTCCCCTACAGTGTGATAACGTAGCCAACACATTACTCTCACACATGAAACTCACTGTACGGGTGCACAAACACATTACCTTTAAAAGGACGTCCACGTAGACATTGTGCTGTGACATTATCTCTTTAATGTCCCATTTCACTCCCACCATCAGCAGAAGCATCTGTTCGTAATCTATGGCTTTGGCGGCCACTATCCAGTAAATGGGTTTGCGCAG
This sequence comes from Ambastaia sidthimunki, assembly GCA_036877625.1. NCBI lineage: Eukaryota > Metazoa > Chordata > Actinopteri > Cypriniformes > Botiidae > Ambastaia > Ambastaia sidthimunki. Next base: position 10,108 of record JAZGTK010001540.1, on the reverse strand, counting down.
TTCACTGGCTGTAGATACAGTCTATAGAGGAAACAGCACACAGAGTCAGATTAAAGAGCAGAACAGCATCAGTTTAAGTGTGGGGGATGGAATTTACCTGGCCACAATCTTTGAGATACTTTGACATACAAAACTGGAATCTTTGAGATACAAAAAAGCTGTGCAAAAGCATACAGACCATAACTTACTCCTGTCATATAACTGACTTAAAAAATTTTCGTAAAAACCTAAAAGCAAATTAAGCCAATTATACTTTTAGCTCTAAGGAATTAATTAAATTAGATCTGAGTTAACTTTTTTATTAAATATTCAGTGAAAAAACAACAGAACACATTGTGAATCATTAAGTTAATCATATTTTTGAATGAAACTCTACAGCTAATGAATAAAGCTGTTAATCAGTAGAACAACAGTACAAATGGCTAATGAATATTTTTATATTTAATATAATTTATATTTAGTAAATAAATATTTTAGTAAAAAAAACATGATTGATTCTGCAATTATTAAAATTTCCATCCCCAGGACAATTTTCAACATGAAATTGTTTCGGGAAAAACGTTAAAGGACAGAATATTACAGCTTTGTATGGTATACTGTGTTCTATATTATAATGTACGGTTTCTTCTCTACAATAAATTCAGTGAATGTGTTATAATCATAGAATTTCTGCTTTGAAATAATGGAAATTCAACTTTCTATTAAGTATTTATGCTGGAATTTATATATTTTGTATTGAAGAGTAAAGATGCTGAAGTCAATAAGATAACAATAAATGTCTTGAGCCAAGAATCAAAGTAATGTGTGACTCCAGTTTACAGTCACATCTACTGTACAGTGACGTTTGGTGGTAGAAGCATCATGCTGAGGGCTGTTTTTCATCATCAGAACTAGAAGTCTCGTTAAGATATGAAAATACATGACATGAAAGACAGGGAAACAATGTACTAGCACTGTTGCAGTTGCTTTGAAGGTCAACATACTTTATCAAAGCACAAATGATGTCAACTTTTGCAAAGCACTGTAGTATCATCCACTTCTCAACCTCCTTCCCAATATTGTTATAATCTATTAATAGGTGCTTTAGATCATAAAACACTTGACCAGACATGACTAGAGAATAGATCTCATCAATAGTCATTTTGTATCATATGTGAGGGATGATTTGAAAGACAGCATTGTGAACCTGCAGCAGACAGGTGGGGAATTGTAAAGGCTCTCAGGAGGAGACTGAAAAGGTCAGATCCATAAATAGTCAGTTGAGACGGACCTGTGAGTAGAACTGCTGAAGGAAGGGCTTCTTGGCTGAAGGCATCATCGTGTCGAGATGAGGCTGAAGGAACTCAAACTGCTCTGCCAGAAAAACTCTGCAAGAGAAACAGGGCCAATATTAGTGAAGGTTTTCTGCAGGTCTACAGTGTGACAGTCTCTCAGAATCAACATATATTTTGGTCATCCACAGGGAACTGACTGATGCTAAAAGATGCTTCTGTTGCTTCTAAAATAAAGTCTGATGTGTTTAGGAAGTCTGAGGTTTACATTTGTCAAGCTATCAAATGTATTCTTTGAAAACGTTTTCAAATGTAAAGCTATGTGCTCAATTCTGAATGCTGGATTAAGGGTTTCTGTTTCAGGTCTGATAATGAGATGGGAAATTATCATAATTTAGCATAATTTTTAACTGCTGAATTAATTTTTGTGTTGCTGTTTTGGCTTACACAGTCTCATTTTTAAAATTCCATCATTTGAAAAACAAGATTAAAGTAAAGTCAGATGTGTTTTTACTTAAGAGGAAAACAAATGTTAATACAATGGCTTAGTAGTCATAAAATTCTTATGTGATATGTGATTATACCAAACTAACTGTAACCACTACAGGAATGTAAACAAATTTCTGCCATTCTGCTTTGAAGAAAAAACGAACCTTTTAAATGGAATAAATCAGTAATTACAAATCACTGATTCGTATAGCTGCCAGTGGCTGTGCACAACTGGGACCTTCATAAAGAATCAGTGCCCGCCCACCCCCACGGCACTACCTGATATATGCTAATGACAGCCCACATACAGAGATAAGCATTCATTGAGTGATAAGAGTTGAAACATTTGCATATAACAAATGAGTGCAAGCTATACGTTGAAGATTTCTAACAGCAAACACATGAATGAAAAGAGCAGTGCTTAAACACTGTTGCATGTTTAATGTTGGATATTTAAATGTAAGGGCCATATAATTATATAGGCTCTCTGCCAGCTGGCCAATTATCTGTGTTATGTGTATATACGGGACATCTGACAAACGTAAAAATGTTATCACAATGTACAGCTTTTTGGTGTGAAAATACTGTCAGGGTGAGAACAAATACTAACAACTGTCTTAATCTGGCACCTTTTTTTGGCAGAAGAAACTACAGTGAATATTCTCAAGATAAATGTATTGGAACATTCTGAATAAATCCACAGGTAAATGGAATCAGCGTATCATAATTAAAACAAAAAAATTAAACTTCATTTAAATATCAACCAATCGCACGGGAGGTAAAAGGGCATCAAAGGCAAAGCTGGAATTTGAAGAGATCAATGTAAACACACACATTTTAGTCCTATTTCTTATATTATTAAAAACTAAATAATATATAAGTTAAAATGAGAAAAAAGAACTCTGTTTGCTCACTAGAGATATAGTGCAGAGAGAATAGGGTATAATACGTTTCTTATGGTTATGCCTGTCTAAATACAGCACACACAGAAAATAACAAGCAACCTACTTTTTTCACTTATCTTTCACATGCTTCTGCTACTCTCTGCTCAAAGCCTGTGGCCTTCATTGATTATTCCATTAAGAAGCGAAGGGGAAGGAAGCAAATAAGAGGCTGACTCTAACCTTCCTAGAAAACAAACAGTGCTTTGGAGTGCTCTGCATTCTGAACATGTACACGCTCCACAAGGAGCCAAGACCTTCACCTCTGAGACGGTACTGTTTTGTGCAACGGTCGTTCTGTTCCGCGCAAAGAACCTCTTCATGCTTAAACGCTGGATCTTCTGATCCATTTTGAAACTTATCCTCTGCAAACTTTTAAACTCCAGATTCCAGCACAAAGCTTGGCGTAAGTCGAACACCATCTGGTTGCAACGTATCTGCGTCCAAGGCAACAAACGGGAAGATCAAACTCGCAGCTGATCTAGTCTGTCTGAATTTGCAAGGGAGTATTCCCTGCTGTTGAGAAACGGCTTAACGTCTTGGTGAACAAGCGGTCGGATAGAAGAAAGGTCAGAAATGGAGGAATTGGAAGCTAAAACCTGCTTTTGAGGCCCAACATCTACAAGAAGTTGCATCTTATCATAGATTATTGAGAAAATTCAGGTAGCTCCCATCATCTCCCGCAGCATCACATCATTTAATGAAATGAACTCCCGGGCTGTTGCTGAAGCCGGCTCAGCTCAGCTCTGTTGACTCATCAGGAGGAAAGCAATGCTTAATGGGGTTCACTGATTAGATAACAGCCACAGTGATAATATTAAGAACTGGGTTTGACAGGCCTGGTTGAAACGTGCTGGTGGGGTTAGGAACTCATCACCTAGCAACCGTATGCCTGAGCACAAGGCAGATCTCATAAAAGTCAACCAGCTCTTTAATGTAAATGGATTCATTTGCATAAGTTGACGGCTGTTACAGAGACTTGTAACAAACAGCTGGTTATAGGATATGTACGCCATCTGGTTGATTTCTCTCTTAAATGTTTCTTAAAATACCGACATTTGATAATGACACTAGTTAAAGGGACAGATCAACCGAGAAAATAAAAAACTGTTTTTGTTTCTCACTCTGTTGTGAGAAAATTCTGTGTTATTTTGTCTGTGAAACACAAAATACAAGTTATGTTTTTGTATTTTCATCCAACAACACTGCTGTATATAGTGACCAGGACTATCAAGCATCATAAAGAAAAATACTCGATGGGGATTCATCAGAAATGTTTCATTTGCTTTCTATAGAAAAAACAACAACACACAAGTGTGGAACTAAACTGGGGTAAATAAAGACATTTTAAGACATACGTTAATTCTCTTTAGAAAGCTGGTTTAAAGCAGATCTTACAGCGATTCAGTGGCGACGACTCTCTCAGCCAAGCCGTAGAGTGTTTCACTGGCCGTGAGGACCACCAGCTGACTGAGGTGAGGACTGGGGACCTTCTCCTTCCTTTCCTCAGGAGCTGTATGAGGACCTACACTTTCTCCTCCAGCCTCCTGCAAAGACAACACACATGTACACAACAGAGATTTAGCTCCTTCTGAAATCTGTTTCTCATAAAATTTGTGACATTGATCATGTTAATTCTTGCACAATAGGTACTATTTCATTATTTCCATTGAAGCAGAAGAAAACCTATTTGGAACATGTTCAAATCATTCTGGGATAAATGCTGGTGTATCTATGCCAGCATATTGTGTTTTTAAGAGCTTACTGTCATTATAGCAAATGAGGCACATACCGAGGATACTAAGAAAAGCTAAGCTTATATTAATAATGTTATATTTATAATGTAATTAGTTAAAGATTTGCATAAAATTAGAAAATACACAATGAAAAGCATTTTCACAATGTCCATATGCATGCCCATAACCAAACTAAATATGCACAAACAGATCATGCACTTTGTTACTGGCAAACAAGACCAGTGTAACTGATGTTGCTGGTGTCTGGCATGTGTTATAGACGCTGGTTTTAGCATGGATTTTAACATGCTGTTCTTAGCAGGCTTCTTAACTAGGTTAACCAGCAAGCCCACTTTGGTCAACCTACTTATCAAAATATCTGTTGCCCCTAAGCTGTATTTCCGGAGGGGTTTAACTACATGTATTCTCATTTAAATCCCATTTAGATTACCATAGAACATAAATTACATATTATAAAACTGTAATCATGTTTCACTGCTTCATTTAAGTCTGTGCTAATGAGAGCAATAAAAAAATCATCAAAACTGTTAAATAATTCATAGCAATCCAAAAAACAATTATAAAACTCTTATAAAAATGAACATGTTAAGAAAACAGTTCAGGCATCACGTAACTGTGAAGAATCATCTCACAAAAAGTGAAAATTGCTTTGGGATATTGCACGAGCGCAACGGGATTTGATCCGTGTCGCTCAACAATTAACATTCAGAGCATTGTTTTCCATACAATATCTGAACACAAAGCCATTTTCTCCACATACTAAATCAATTACACAAACTGATTTTAAATAATGTACATGTGTAGACAATTCCCTGTAGAATAAGACATACAATTGAGTCATTGTGCATTGCTGAACGCTGAATGAATTCTTATTAGTGTAAAAAAACAGTAACAATTGCATTCAGGTGTTCTTTCTTAAGTGAAAAATATTATATAAACACTACATAAAAATATTCTCACAATTTCTGCAGGTGCATTCACATACAGTGGTGCTCTCTCCCTCATTCTAATGTTGCTGAATGTGGACTTTTCGATATGTGGGAGCGCATACCCAGAGTTAGCAATTAAGATAATACATGTCAAAACCATCTCCATATTAGGGCTTCCTGCATTACCTGTCCCTTACAACCATTCATCATTCTCTACACATTCAAACACATTCTTATGCTTTCTGAACACGCACTCCCACCCAAACGCAAAAACATGCATACTGTATGCGTACTTAGTGACCGGGACCCATTGTTCTCATACATGCGTGCACAATCTGACCTACCTGTTTTATTGCCATTATTTTAGGCAATCAGATTATTATACACAGTTCAGTTCTAAGAGGTAAATTTATATTACTGATTAAAATAAGTACCAAGTGTGAATGAGTGCTTGAACAGCAGGAAACTAATCACCAACCTACGTTTTAATCTAAATAAGAATGATCTGGTTTAATGCTGTAAAATAAATGCTATAAGAAATGTGCATTCAGGTCACCTCTTGCAATGACTGTAGTCACCATTTCTAAACTACAAAGCGATATTGATCTTGTGTCCGGTACAATGCAGTCAGAATTAGGTGACCACTGCGTTGAAATACGAACATTAGAGGTCAGAACAAGTTTTCCAACATCATTATCATGTTGAATGCTTTAATATTAATCTTTCATCATAAAACAGAGATGCTGTCTGTAATAATCAACCTGTCCATGAAATGACCATGAAGACTATGACCCAAGGGCATGTGTGCTACACTGCTGTATGTGTATTTGATGAACTGTGAAACGAAAGCCAAACACAGCATCTTACAGTGCCTATGAAAAAAATAAGATTCAAGTTTTTATGTTTGTTGTTTTTTGACTTTTTAGGAACTGTTCCAACTAAATCTTTAAACATTAACACTGAAAACAATTTACAAGATGATCTAAAATAATTACAAAAAATTACATACGTTTGTTTTCACCTTTGACATGAAGCAGTTGAGCAGTGCCAAAAAAAGCCAAACAATCCTCACAAAACATAAAAACTGCCAAGAAGGTGAACACCTTTTATAGTCAAGACAGACCTAAAAAAGACACTTTTACATCCAGCATTCTGACTCTGTGTATAACTCATGCCTGAAAGCAATCTCAAAGACAAATGTAAACCTCAAACTTCCTAGACACATCACCCTTATTTTAGAAGCAACAGAAGCAGCTTTTAGCATCAGTCAGTTTCCTGTGGGTGACCGATATGTGGCCATTTTGAGACTGTGCAACTGCAGACCTGCTATGGGTTAGCGTTATGTTAGCTATGTGGACTTAAAATGCTCTATAATCTAATTTAAGTTCTTTAAGACCCATTCACACCAAGAATGAAAACTATAAAGATAACTATATTAATAACTATATTATCACCTGCATCAACAGACAGCAGCAGCACACTTATTAAAGCTTGCGAACAGCAGTAAATGTACGTTTAAATTTAATCGGATATTTAAATGATTTTTTAAATTTATCTTCATAGTTAAAATTATTGTTATTGTCCTTGGTGTGAACAGGCCTTTATTCCTATAACTTCTTCATAAGGATCACTAGAGTGTTAAGAGATGAGATTTTCTGGTCAGACTTTTGGTGGTCTGGCACCCAACTGATAGTTCAATCAGCAATGCTAACTGACACAACCAAACACTTTGTTTTACGTAAACTTTTCAGAATATATGCAGTTTTTACCTCCTGCTTCACAGTTTGAAAAATCCATTAACTGTTTTATCTGCAAGCGTGATTCATGTAATGATTCACAGGTAGACGCATACAGTAAAGCAAATGCTGCGTGACCTTATTAAAGCTGCTGTTTATCATCACAGTGCCAGAATATCAAAATAATCAAAATAAAAATGACATCTCTGCTACAGACTGCCAGAAGGCATGTGGCAGATTCTGAAGCCAGCTAGAAGATTGTCTAACAAGACCAAAATTAAACACTTTGGCCATCATGTTTGGCGCAAGCAAGCGTTGCACATCGTGAGAAACACACCAGCCCCATCGAGAAGCTTGCTGGTGCCAGCATCACGCTGGGTGGATGCTTCTAAGCTGCAGAGTCTGAAGAGCTTGTGAGATATGAGGAATCTTGGAGCAGAACTTGATGGAGTCTGCAAAACACCTGCAACCTGGGAGAAGACTAAAGCCTAAAGCCAAAGCTACACACGGATGGCTGAAAAACAACAACGTTAATGTCCTGGAGTGACAAAGTCAAAATCCAAATCTCAGTCCAATTGTGAATTTATAGGTGAACTTTTCAAGTCCAGCCATAAATTTTCAATTGGATTGAGATTGAGTGACTGTCAGGTTTGCGTGGTTCTCCAAAGAAAAATGGGGAAAACTGCAAAACTGATCAGAGATCTGTCCATCCAGACTGTTGTCAAAAGTGCATCTGCTGAATTCCCAACTGAAGGAGGTGAATACACATGTAAAAGATTGTTCTGCTTTATTAGTCAGAATGTTTCAAACAAATTTGTAAAAACGTTCACTTTAAAATGAAAGAACAATTTTTTGGTTATCAGTCACAAAAAAAAATCTAAATTCATGTTTCAGAACCAAACCAAACTACAACATACACTACATTACCAAATTTTGTAAACACCCAAGGACTGCATCCAAGGAATTTATGTGGTAAATTGTTTTTCCATCGCAGTTTATGAGATTGTCTTATCAAACAAAAGACGTGTCCACCTCAAGCGATTGCATCTGTTTGAAGTGCATTGTGGAAATTGTACCTCTTGAAGTTTCCATCCAGCATTTTTATTCAATATCCCAAAATCCACATAAAAATACATGAATGGAAACCCAGTTAGTAAGTTCAGACACTGATGTTGGAAGATGGAGAGAGGTCGGTATTCCAATTCATCCCACAGTTGTTTAAAAGGGTTCAGTTCTGGGCTTTGTGCAGGCCAGTCAAGTTCTTACACATCGGAACTCAGTAAATAATGTACATTTCTTAATGGATCATGCTGTGTGCACAGGAGCTTTTTAAAGCTAAAACAGACTGCCGCAAACTGCTTCACATTTCTCCAGAATGACACTGAATTAAGATTAATACACGTCTATTCACCGGAATAAAGGTTCCTGGCCAAACCCAGTAATTAAAAAAGGATGTCCATATAGTTCTGGCCCTACAATACATAAGCAACATACAGTAGCAACTGGATAATTATGCAAGCCATCTGAACATTTTAAAATATTTATTAAGTATACAACCAGAAAGAAAGCTTGAAAAATACCATCAAACAAATGCTTAATGGTATTACATCTGCAGTTAACGCTATCCATTGATTTAATTTGTAATGAGGTTAAGATTAACATTCTGTTCCTGTTTAAAACAAACATGAAAGAGGATAACAGGATTACTAAGCTTAAAACCACGCATAAATTGGGGATTAAAGATTAATAAATTCTCTTTGAATTCAACTTCTCTGAGGACACAGACTCAAATTACAAACGCTCTTAAAACCAAGTCAGTTGTAGAATTCACTGAACATAGCAACTGTTTAGTGAATAATGACCTGCAGGACAAACAGCTCTGTGTAGAACATAATAAAAAAATCTCTAACTGAATGTGTGCCATTGAGCAATGAGTAATAACCAATACCTGCCACAGACTATAGTGTGTCAATGACTGTCACTATTGTAAAAGGTGACTGACACTCTTACATTATGCTGGTCATACAACAGGGAAAGAACTTTTCTATGTTTATAGCAACTAGAATAAGAACATTTCTCTTGTGTTCAGAAATACTAGGATATACTGTATAATCCTAGTAATATAATTATTAGTTCTTATCAAGACTGAGTGGCCTGAGTTGCTAAACAGAGTGTTAGCATAAATTAATAATTGTATTAGCCCTTTAAAGTACTCATGTTAATTATTCCACATGCAAAGTGCTTTTAATTTGGAAACCTTATATAAAGGCTCAGAAATCTGTTTTCAAAAGAATGGGCCAAAGTAGTTGCTTTGGTAATGGGCACATCCTCGCAAATAAATGCTGCTGGTTTATCAGATCAGGGTTAGAACAACTAAATAAGGTGCAGAAACCTTCACACTTTGTGACCAGCCTATTAAAATGAGTCTGAAAGGAAATTTCACAGTCCACAGTTTTGTGGTTATCGCTTTTCCACAGAATGTCCGTTTTATGGAAGTTATTAGCATAGCACTCAAAGTTCCTTTTTACCTTAGAAAGACCTATGCAGGAGAAACTATGAGGATATGCACAGGAATTTGGGGGCTTAGCATTCCATTTAGTTCAAGCTTTGAACATTCATGCTAGCAGAACGAAAAGTATCACAATTAATATGTGACACTACATTAAAAGAGATGCAAGAATCATACGCAACAAGCTGGAACAGAGGTCAAAGCTTTTGGGGGGCAATTTATGAAATAACATAAATTATATAACTGTACAGTAAATGAAACGGACACAAGTCTTTGTGAAAGACAGCGTGCCCCCAAACAAAGGCCCACATGCTGTTAAAATGAATAATCTGCAAGCTGGAAAGTGCATGTCGCACCAGGGTGCAGCCGAACACCTGTTTTATCTCTGGTCTCGTCTTATAAAAAAGCTGGAAAGTTTACAAACACAAGGACACCCTATCGTTTCTTTTAGGCTCATCTTTAAATCATAAAACATC